>JAHWFP010154319.1:198178-240847 GCA_023313725.1 Lithobius niger | reverse complement strand
GTGACTGCTATGAATGAAATGTGTGCGAAACTTCAAGCTTTTAGCTCGATCAGCAAGAATTTATTGGCCATCAGACTCATGAAGGCTGGTTGTTTGGGGGCACAAGGGGGCACCTCAACGGGTTCCCATAGCTAGTTCGAGCTGTACTGCTAAGAATGACTTGTGTACCAATTTTCATCCTCGATGTGCGTGGTTATATAGCTTAATAGCTGTACTAGTGAAGGAAACGACAACAACGACAACAACCGTAATGGTCATGCTGTGAAGGCCAAACGGGTTGGTTGTTGTCAATAAAATTATTAACGTAGTGAAATAGTTATGCCCCCAAAACGAATTTATTAATTGGTGTATGTCAATTCTGGGGAAGACTAGAGGGTTTTAAAATGTTACATTTCCCAAACAAAAATAACAACAACATCACATTGTAATCACATTAAAATAGTGTTCAATAGGACCTGGTCCTTGTTAGTACCTACATTTAAGCTTTAAAAATTAAAAATCAATTCATTGATTGGATCTCTAGTTAAGAGCAAAATTTCTCCCACAACAACACTAACAACAACAACAATATCGTAGTTACAATAACATAGCATTCAAGAGGCCCTAGGCAATGTCCATACCAACATTAAGCTATAGAACTTAAAAGTCGGTTCTTTCATTCGATCGGCAGGTGAGGGCAAAGAGTCCAACTACCGGAACTAAAACAACAATAACAACTACAAAAAAGGCTATGGACGCAGAATCGTCCAATTGTTTTCATTAAAAATTGTAATGCAGTGAAATAGTCACGAGGGCAAATGCCAAATTTCGTTGGTCTATGTAAATTCTGGGGGAAACTATAGGATCTTAAAGTTTGACATTTATCATAGAAGTTCATACTGAGGCTTACATAAGGACTGCTATTACGGACCTTGATAATATGATCACTGATTTTTGGTCATTCTACTTAAAACGTAACTATAGAGAGGTCGTGGTCCTCTTGCTGGTGGCATTTCAGCCGCAAAAAATGATAAATTTGCTTATTTTAAGCACTAGTGATAATAATTAGGCAGTGCCATTGATCTTACTACTGCTATGATAGTTCACAATTGGTCATTGAAAACTCAGCAGATACAGCTAAAGAGCTACAGAATAAACTGGAACCAGAAAAACCTAGAATGCAGGATGATGATGTTGAGGACCCGGGGGACCTAACTTCTTAAAAAATTACAAAGGAACTGTCTTGCTAGGGAAATCTGGGAGCAGAGTATCCATGATTATGCACGTGTTTACCCGTTCAACATACTCTGAGCTCTTATGGTAATCCGTATGCAGGGCACCGAAGGCGTAACAAGTGACAGCCAAAGTGCTAAGGGTTCGATAGCTGAAATTACAGCAACAGGCTTTACTCTCACCGAAAGCCTGTACATGGATGCTCAGAGGCATACATCACTCAAGCCTTACTGTAACTTGTGAATCACTCCTATGTTCCGGCAGGGGTTTTAAATTTGCAATTCTACAAACTAAGTTTGTTGATAGTTTAACCTATCCATGCAAAATAAACTGCCAGGTTGCTCCACTGCTGATCCTGAGACTGCCAAGCATTAGCTTATATACAGGCCTAGGACCAACAGTTGACTACCCCTGCAGAACCAGTTCAAATAATACAGCCAACCTATATTCCAACATACAAGCAATATTTTCCTTATCAAGATAATGGTGGAGCACTAACTCAAATAGTGTATAAGTATCTATAAGTATAAGTACACGGTGGAGACAGCTGATGGTACACACCATCAAATATTCACGAGCAGCTGAAACCAGGCACAGGAAACAGCACAAGAAATGATGTAGGATATCTAACATGATAATTTGCTAGCGGAGAGCAAAGCGATGATGAGCGTTGGGGGATCTGGACAAATATCACTGCGGCATTGTTGCTATAAAAGGCAGTGTTAGGTTAAGTTATAGATTAAGTTTTAGCGTCGAGCGTATGACTTATGGTCTGTAGGCTCGTGTAGTGAATTAAAAGTAAAAAAAGTAAAGTGTTAGTGCATTGTTGGCGAATCATCATCGAACATATTTGTACAATAACGATTTGCATTGTTAGTAACCAAGACATTGTTGTGATAGTATAACGAGCCATTTTTGGCTGGGTTCATGGCCCGCATCAAGGAAAATTGACGAAAATTGTAGTTTTCAAATTCACTCCATGCGGTAAGTTCTTCAATGGCATCACCCCTGATATGGTGCACATACATGAGAAGGCCGAGTGAGGTTGCTTAGCTTTGCTCACAGTTCTCATTCGTTTGCTCATCGTTTTTGTAAATTTCGTTTGCCTCTGTTCTGACAAATGCAAACAAAAAAAATATTGCCGTCACGGATAATTGTGTTGGCACTACTTGTTGGCAAGGAGGGTTTGGAGCTGGCGGCCAACTTGCACAACAGAGAAAAGACTGGCACAACGTGGTTGGGCTCGTATTTATTTTTTGTGGGAGAGGAAGGGTTTGCATTCCTCCTGCTGTAGTCTAGTGGCGAAGAGATTGTACTGTAATGTGGTGGTGAAACGTTTCACGTGTAGTGACGATTAATTGTAACTAATTCGCCATAGTTATTTCCTTCGTCGCAGTTGGAATATTTGCGACCCATAATTGTTGGGGGAGGGGAATAGAGTGGAGGACAGAGACAGACAGTTGGTAGAAGAGGATCTGTGTTTGGGGGGACGCAGGAGTAGAAGGAACTAGTGTAACCTAACGCAGGCAGAATAAACCGAGATCGGGGGGAAGGCAGAGAGAGAGGTGGGGGGGAGGAGGTTACCGATAGGGTTAAAAAAAGATTTTGTAGGATACGTGACTTATAAGGGGAAGAGACGAGTCTTGGTCGTGCTGCTTAGTTATTAAGGCCAGTAGTTTTCGGGCTTTTTGTTACAACACACACGCTTCTGCCGAACTTTGTTCGGGCTTTCCGCCAGTACTGCTTAAACTGTAACGTGATACTACCCTCATAATGCGCAGACCGTCATATACCTAGATACCACTCTCCACGAAATTCCAGAAATGACCCTGATGCAGGAGCTCCACTCCAAAACTCAGACTTTTACAACCAGCGATCAGTTGAATCACGGTCAAGACAACAATCAGATGTTCCAACAACGAACTCGGAGCACACGGTATTTCTTGGCAGCATCATCGGCCTACACCCTGGGAACGAAAAAACAAGCCTGCAATTTCAAGATGTTGAACCAAACAACTAGGAAGATACCAATCATGTTGTCGTAAATATTAAGTCAAACAGTGTGCACGATACAGAGGCTGATCAAAGTGGCGATATCTAGACACACATGATTCAGGCTCAACACTCCATATCGTGACACACTGTTACAAACTTACTGACTAAAGCAAATGTCGTAGGGTTTAGCACTGACTTACAATGGAGTCAGTGATTTTGGTGTTTTGATTGGGGATAAGAGCGTTACTGGTTAAGATGGATATGAGTGCAGTTTAGGAAAGCATGCTATTTGCAAAAATGTTGTTGAAATTTCGTCAGTTTCAAAGAACCTTTTCTCAGCCTTACGTAGGCTTTGTAGTAACTTTAATTCAAATCTTAGGGCTAAAGGGGTTTATGTGAGAAAACGAAACTATCCCAACAAATTATTCTTCTATGGCAAGCACCGGTATCCTTGACAAAGGCCTAAGTGTCGACAAATCACATGATTTACATGGTGCAACTGCTCAAAATGTGCTCAAAGAAGCACACGTCCAAGGAGTGACGAATGTTTGGTTATCTTACTGAACCTGTATACGTGCCCCCTTCAGTTCAGGCATCAAATGCACCTGACTATACTGTACTTAAAACTAGATACGTAGAGCAGGAAGCCAGCGAGGACTATTACTGTATTGAAAATTTGAACACTCGTCCATCTCAGTCTCTTTTTGTACCGGTTGTAAATAATGACATAATGTGCTAAAATAGTGATGTGTCTAGCTTGCGGTGCAGTATTACTCCCGCGGGCGAGAACTATTAATCCCCCATTCTAGATATTGTACAAACTTTGACTATTTGCAAGCCAGCAATGGTTCCGTCCCATAATAAATCTTCACTTAGGGCTGACAATGATGTACCTAACTCGTGGTGTAGACTAACTACTACGAATAAGGACTACGGTGTGCTCGTCTTTTGTAATAAGCTAAGCATTACACATATCTCGCTTATGCTACGACTCAACCCATTAGTTGAGCAATTTCAACCCAGGTGACAGGTACGGGGATAGGTAGAATACGAATTTTCTAGTGTGGTGACATGCTTGCGTTTGTTACCTCAATACCTTATTAAGCTATTTAATAGGTCACATGCTAAAGTCAAGGTAAGGTTCTCACCCACTAGGTTCCCCCTTACGAAGTATGCAAACCATGTAACCATTTAGACACCAAAACTAGAATACCCACTTCTTATAAAGAAGCCCATAATGACACTGACACTCGGCTTTGGGACTTGGCCATGAACGCCGAGATGCAAGTCCCAGAGGACATGAACGTCTGGGACATTATAGACCAACCATCTGGAAATACAAAGATCTAAATGGGTCTTTGCAAAAAAATTCAATAAAGATGGTACCCTTTTAAAAATGAAGGCTAGGCTTGTAGCGTGCAGGTGCCTGGCAAGGCCTCATATAGATTTTGTTGAGGTGTCATCTCCTCTCCAGTGATAGGAGTGCTTCGCTTAGACGTATGTGTTGGCAGTTTGTTGACCAATGCCGCTACTCCTTCTGGACCGGAGAGATATCTATGTGTACTTACAGGAGATCCAAACGATGCATTCGATAGTGGCGAATCTGACTAATCCTTACGTTTACGAAAGTGCAATATGACGTCAAATACTCATACATATAAAGCTTCCACCTGGTTCATTATTTTTTAAATTTATAATAGACTGTATACTACATGAAATTTGGTCATGTATACAATACATGAATAGTTATTTTCCTGTAGATCTAAATGCACCATATCCTAAATGAGTGTTGTTTTCACCACAGCCTTTCAATTCGTTTGCTTTACATTTGGATATCTTCTCAACAATCATCTGAATGATGCCCTCTCCTGTCCCTATGTTGTATGCACTATTGGTATTATTGTACAACACCACAGAAATATATCGTCTCTACTCTTCATCAGTTATTCCTTCAAGTACTATGACTCCATTGTTGAACCTTAGATGATCGACTCACTACCCTACAATAGTGGCCATGTGGTGGGATAACTGCTACACCAATTTCTAATCTTTGCCTCATTCAGGGAGTAATACTGTATCCCCTGTAGCACACCTGCATTTATAGGGCTTGCTTGCTTAGGAGAAAAAGCAAGAGGACTCAACTTCATATATTTCGTAGGTGTTTTTCAATCCATGATAAAAGCTAAATTTATAAAATAAAAAAGTTATGACATCTTATGTAATTTAAGTGAGTTAAATAAATTTTTAATATTATCTGCCAACCATAAAAAAGTATCGGTTGATGTTACGTTGGGCCCTGTGAATACTGCAAACCAATTCATGCTTAATCAACTTTTATACTTGGAGTTAAATGCTCTGGAGCTAAAACATAATTGCCCAAAGAGTCATGGCCATCAATAAAGCTGAATATAAGAAAGTAGAGTCTCATATCATCGCCACCACCTGCTGGCTGCCTCCATTTTGTTGCGTGGTATCCGTGATGTTTTTGGTCGAATTCAAACTAAAATTTTGTCATAACACTAAAAAAAGGTCAAGTCTAAGGCCCCAGCAGTGATGCAGAATCAGTATTATATATACTACTTTTATGTAAAAATTTCGTGTTAATAAAACTTTAAAAAAGCTCACCTAAGACTGTGGTCAAAACACATGGTCCGATTCATCAACCTGAATCGTGTTTGGCATCCATGGTTGGCATCCATAATGAATCTTTTCATGATACTAAAAAAGTGTAAGACCCTAGTCCAGAGAAAGCGATGCAGAATCAGGATTATTTGTACTACTTTTATGTAAAACTTTGTGTTAACTTAAACTCTGGTCAAAACACACAGTCCGATGCACCAATTTGAAACGTCCTAAAACTAGTCCTATGAACAAATGACTCAATAATTAAGAAATACTTTTTATTTGCCAGGTTAAAGTGATTAAAGGTTAAAGTTGAACCTTACCCTTCAACACCCCCATCCCCTTTGAAGGTTAAAGTGGATCAATAAGTTCTTAGTAGGCCGGTGGTGTTCTGTGGCAAGGTAATAATAATAATAAGTTTACCTAAATACACAAATGTATTAGGATGGAAGTAAAAGGACCAGGAACACAGCCACTTATATTACTCCATAAAATAGTCATGTAGCAATGGCATCGCCACATTACCGAATATAAAAAAAGGGGAAAAAAACGACAAAAATATAACTATTCTCGACCACCGTACAGAAGTCACGTCAGAAAAATAAAAAGATAAAATTACAAATATTTATATTTATCTACCGCACAATGATTAGCAAGCCTATTTTTAAAAATTACTAAGTTATCGGATCCGATGATCTCAGGTGGGAGTTTATTCCATGCCCGTCCAGCGCGCAACAAGAAAAAATGATGCCTACAGTTCAAAGAGGCCTTCTTCCAGTCAAAACGCCACTGATGGCCACGAGTGCGCTAGTTAGGCTTCGTGGTAATCAAAGGTGGTCCCTTCCCCTGATACGCGCACTCGCGAACAAGCCTGTAGCAAGTATGAAGATTGACTAGATTGCGTCGAAATTGGAGACTCTCCAAAGATAAGTACTCCAACCGCTCAGCATATGACCTGCCCCGCATGCCAGGCAGAAGCCGTGTAAATTTACGCTGGACATTTTGAATCCTCCTGATATCTTGGACCAAGTAAGGAGACCAAACAGCTGAGTTGTACTCAACAATAGGCCGTATGTAGGTCGTAAACATAAGTAAGAGTAAGCGCATCACAATGCGGAAAACATTTGCGGACAGTGTAGGCCTGCTGATGGCCTCGGGCTGCAACAGCAGCGCAATGATTAGAAAAACTAAGGTTATCCGTTACAAGGATACCAAGATCACGATGCTGATTAACAGTAGCTATATTCACACCACCAAGATGATAATTCAAAGGGAGCCTGCTTCGGATCGACAGTGCAGCACATTTGTCAGGTGCCAACGGTAACTGCTAGTTAACCGACCATCGGTGGATGGCATCCAGGGCAGACTGTAGAGAATTTGAATGCTCTTTACAAGTAATGAGGCGTGACAGCTTAGAATCATCAGCAAACAAATGAATGAAGCAGTCAACAACCTCCTTCGGTAGGGTATCAATGAAAATAACAAATAGTAATGGGCCCAGAACGCTACCCTGTGGCACACCACTAATCACATCAATTGGCTTGGATAACACATCGTCAACCCGAACTCGCTGTGTTCTACCGCTAAGAAAACTGCGAATCCATTCAAGGATGGGGCCACCGACACCCACACTCTGGAGCCGAAATAACAATTTATGGTGTGACACCCGGTCAAAAGCACGTGTAAAGTCCAGATAAATAACGTGGAAGGGGCTATTCACTTCAGCTGCCTGGGTCCAGTAATCAAGGCAGCGCAATAATTGAAAAACAGAGGACCTGCCAGCCAAAAAACCAAACTGGTTATGAAAAACATCGTGATTGGTAAAATAATCTTTAAGTGCCTTACTCAATATACGTTCAAGTAGCTTACATGCAATACAAGTAAGAGATATAGGTCTGTAATTACAAACATTACTAGCATCCCCCATTTTAAAGATTGGGGTCACCACAGCAGTCAACCAATCCCGTGGCAGCATACCCTCGCTAATAGATTTATTAAAAAATGAGGGAAAGAGGGTAAGTAATGACGTAAGCTTGCTTGACATAGATCATTGCTGGCAAGTGGTCAGGCCCAGGTGCACTCTGTGGATTTAGAGTTTTAATTGCAACAAGAACATCGACGGTAAGTACACGTAAATCTGTAAAGGCTGGTGTCAATATTTCTGCATCACTAGGGCTAACTCCATTGTCCCTAGTAAATACTGAGCCAAAGCATTTGTTAAAGAGCTCAGCTCTATCTTCTGGATCAGTAAGCAATTCAGTGCCACAATCAGAACGTAACGGAGGAAGAACTTTATAAGGACTTAAATTTTAGTACGATTTTTGGCAGCAATTACTCTGAGTTCCTGTTCCCGGTCAATCCTTTTTGCTACCTGACGATAAATCAGCGCATAGCTTTTATAGGTTGCCAGTAACAAAACATCCTTATTTTCCCTGTAAAGGCACCAGGCCTTCTTTTTTTTCTATTAGCGATTTTTAATTCTTGAGACCTATGACGAGTGTTTCCCCTTGTGGGCACAACAGTCCTGAATGGGACAGTAAGATCCAGGACACCATTCAATCTGTTTTTAAAGACTTCCCACATTTCATTTACATCCATACAGCTAAAAAATTCTGAATCCCAGGACAAATCCTCTAAAAGGACAGCCGCCGTCTCATAGTCAGCACCGGGATAAAAACGTGTCGGTATAGACCCATGGACACAAGCAATGCCATTAATCCTAAATCCGATACCAACATGCGGTGGGTCATCACTTAGTGAGAAAGGAGATTCACAGCTCAGGTCACAAGATACACCTGGGGCATTACAAAAGACCAGATCAAGATAATTTTTGCCCTTAGTAGGAAACTCAACAAGCTGCACAAACCCATTATTAAGAGTGAAGGATAAAAAATCATCTTCCAACTGAGTGGTAGTTGTAAAATTAATCCAATAAATGCCCGGCTTATTAAAGTACCCCAGCAGCACAACAGGGTAGTCTACTGAAACAATGGATTCAAGATGTTCAATTAGTAATCTACTTTTTTCACTACTTTTAGAACCTACGGGAGGGTGGTAGACCAAAATAATGCGCAATCGTCTACGGCCTTGATGCAGATCGACTGCAAGAACCTCGGTAACACTCAAATCTGCTGGTGGAGTAGGACCAAACTGGCGGGCAAACTAGCAGGCAGCCACATACATACCCCACCACCTCTTCTCTCTCGATCCTGTCTAAAAATTTGATAACCAGCAGGGCAAAGACGAGAGTTCGAGATCCCCACATCAGCCCAGGTCTCCGTCAGGAAAACACACTGCACATCAACAGGACTAGCTACAGCAAAAAGTAGATCTATCTTGTTAACCACACTTCGCGCATTGAAAAGTCTACAAACACACCCAGTACTGCAACCAGCACTAGCGAATGGCTGCTTAGGCCCCACAACAACAGGGGCTACAACACTGCTTAAAGCCTGCCCATTACTAGAAATTAGTTTCCCTGAAACAAAGCATTGTACACCAAAGAACCCAGCAATCCCTTCCCTGTCGATGTTAAATGTACCCCATCATTTGCAAAACGTCGAATATCATTCATTAAAAAATCCCACACGGGCACAAAAACAACATCACTAGCACCACACCACCCAGAGAGCAATTCACCACACCTCCTAGTTTCTTGTTGATTCATATTATTATCTCTCCTGGGTAGTGGTGAGATAATAACAATTGTTGATGCCGGCCTTATGTGCTTTGCTTGGGTGACCAGATTTTTAATGCTGTCAACCACATCCATTACTTTTATTGCACCAAAGTCGTTAGATTCGACACCAAAAATCAGAAATGATTTTTCACTTGTTGCCCGAAGGATAGCTGGCAACCTTACCACGATGTGCTCTGTGGTGGCTCCCGGGATAACCCAGTTGGTGTATTTCACACCTGGTATTAGCAGACGGCGCATGTGCGAGTCCCCCATGATTATGACCTCACGTGTTCCCAATACACTTGCACCACCAGCAGACCTTGGTAATGCTCCTTCACCTAACACAGGATTAAACTGCTCCAATCTCTCCAATGCATCTGAGTCATATCTAACCTGGGTCTGGTCAAGCACTGGAATCTTAGAATTGTCATGTTTCTCACAAGAATTTGGCTCATAACAAGCCGTTATTGTAGGATTTTGTCCATTTTTAATTTCCTTATCTTTAGTTTTTATATTTTTTCCAACATTGCGACGATTCTTTGTGCTGTTCACTTCGCCGTTTTCACTTCGTGTCCCTCCACGTTGGCCTCGTCTCAAAGTAACCCAAGGGTGAACATGTAAGTCAGCAGTGTGGTCGGTCAGTGTCTCAGACGGTTTTATGTTAGCAGATGATACTTGTTTCGTAGGCAAAGGTTCTGTATCGATGTGCGACGATAATAGCTCGATGTGACCAGCTCGTGGATTATTCAGAAAAGTAGTGACCTTAAACTTCCCCAGATCAGCATCTTCAGTGTATTTCTCGTAATATAATTGTTACGCAAGCCAAAATCTGGCTTTTTGTCAACATATTTACGTAACATGTGAGTGTGCTTAAGCAAAGCGTTCTCAAGTTTTGCCTCGAAACAACCAGAGTTAGCATGCACAAGTTTATGCAGCCCATCGATAGTTTTGATAGTAAGTTGTTCAAACCTGGACAAATACCCTTCGGGGCTCGCCTGACTATCACCACCCTGACTATCCTGACTATCCTTAAGAATCTCAGGATCAGTTAAAGGCACGTGACGCTGTGTACGAAGGTTATGGTTTAAAACTTGAAATTCATTACTTAAATTCACAAGGCCATCGTTAAAACTAGACCGCATTTGATCCATCTAAACACCAAGAGCACTGATATTCAACTCATTTTCAAGTCTGGTAATCTCGCTTGCATTTTTTATCCGTGCCAAAATATCAGGAAAATCGGTCAATGAGCTTCCTTCAGTCATACTACGCCTATGGTAAGGTAGCCCACCACTGCAGCCAACTCCAAACTGATACGGGATACTGTCGTCCGTGTCCCTCTCTGAGCTCCCAACAACTGCACCGAATGTTGAGCGGGTGGGGTGATCAGTGATACAATCTTTCGTAGCACAATCCTGCACTGGAGTACTTGCCATATTTTGCTCCCTGGGATGAATGCACTCTTTCATTAGCTTAAAATGCTTATCAGCAACTGGGTCTTCTATGGAATTATAAATGGGTGGATCAATGACATTTTTCTCACGGCTAGAACAATGATTTTTGAACAGAATTGTGTGACTTATTGCTGCCTTCCTCATCAAGCTCAAGTCACTGTATGTATCAATAGATAGATTACATTCGTCCAAGCACTTCGCACACAAACAACAGCGTGTTCCCTCACTAAAATATATAATGAGTTTGTTGTCAGTAACATCATTAGAAAGGACGTCGAGATTTAAATTTAAATTAAGTTCAGCAGCACATTGAATGCATGCAGTATTTAACTACCGCCTAGCAGAAATAAAAGCACCTGTTGCAGATAATGGAGCTGCTACCGCGACAGAATTCCTGCCGTCAGTAGTGACGCGTGATGAGCTCAGCACTGCACATTCTTACGTCACGAGCTGCGTCCTCAAGCAGCGTGTGTTTCAGTAATGAGGGCGAGCGCATGGCGCTATTGGTTTCAGTATTAATAAACGCCGATTGTTCTGACTTATTACCGCCGGTACTAAATGCACCCGCTTTATCAGTGAAGATCGGCTTGTCCTCCTTATCTGCATCCATTTCGTCGCATGTCACAAAACTCCCACTTAAAGAGTAGAGGTCGTATGCTGTTTCGCTATAACGGGGGTCACTATCTTGCTGGACTGGTCCATTAATACGCAAGTTTGATTTGCAGTTCCTACCAACCCAGTCCTGGCGCTCATTAACGTCCATTGTGTTAAAATCGGGATTTAGAGATGTTCACGCAGCCAATATGGTATAATTTTTTACAATTCGTAGAAGAGCAACGCAGAATTTTACGGGCGTTGACGAGCAGATTAGCCAAACTTGTCGGCCATCTTTCATTAAAAGCTGACTATATAGCTGCTTCTGCTTAGTCAGCTCCAGACTAACTAATGTTTGATCTTTCTTTTTTAATTCTGAAGTTACCCAACAAAGGTGATGTAGCATGTATCACGCAGCATACAGCACCCTCCTGAAGTCAAGCCGGTAAAAGAATGATGTGCCACAAGTATCTCAGTGTTTTGCCTAGTAGGAAAGGTGTACCTTGCACACACAGAAGGTTTAAGCCAACCCTCAAACATCTCAAACATAGCAAAGAGTTCAACTTCGTTTGGAAATTGTCCTAAGACTTAACACACTCAAGCTGGTAAGATTAATATCTTTAAGGATTTTCAATCTAAGGTGGATAAATAAGGAGAATTGAAAACGAAAACAGAAGCAAAAAAGTATAAGTCAATAGATGTACGTTCTTTCTGAATGTGCATGAGTAAAGTGGCTAAAATGGGAGAGGAGTGGTGTAAGGTTTAGGTAAAATGTCAATCTTCCGAATTTTTTTTCTAGTCCAAGGTTTTGAAAACGTATATATAATGATATCCCATTGACGAGGTTCTGTTGGGCAGCAGTTCTTCTCAGTGTGGTCATGAATGTAGTAATAATCGAACACCAAGACGACACCTTGCAGGTACCAGAGGCAGGCGATTTACCTCGACTCAGTGGTCGATGATAATATCGAGTCTTACTCTACCCGAGCTGAGTCTATACACAGTACTAAAGGGTGACACTAGCATAAAAAGAACAGACGTATCCATATGAGTCAGGATATAAGTAGTGGCAAATATTTATGCAATGATATAGTATGCAAACTACACATATACAACAAATGGATATGATGAGATCACAAGGCATATAGTGCATAACAACAAGCTCAATCATGTAGCAACCTAAATGCAACATTGTTAGGTGACCAAGATAATCTATTTTAATATATGAATAACGATTAAGACAAATGTAATAATGTACATATTAGTAGTTTACGGAAGGAGTGAGTAACATGTCATATCAGTGCGTATCTAGAATGCTTTGATATAGGTTCAAACCTTTTTATTTGGGTGCAACTTTTATCGCTATGAGAAGTAATGATGAGGTCAAATTGTCTTCTAGCTCGTGACTTTCCATTTGTTAGCAATAGATAAAAGTTACTTTATCTGTAAGGGCTCTCAGGCAGTTGTGAAAATCTAAATGGATGGTGGCCTCAATGGTTACCCAAACTTAATCTCTGCTAGGTTGAAAGGTTTCTTAATGGATATTCTAGAGCCTTTGCTGGTGTAAAATCTAAAGGAAATACCGAAATCCTAAATAAGTACATCATCTCTGTACAAATGAAGATTTCATGTAAACTACTTGTTCGAAAAAACCCAAAACTTTGTTAGGTAATGATGGCTTTCTTATGCTAGTGGCAAGTGGCTACTATCAAGTCGTATTTTGTTGCTGAAACGTTGTTAAATAATATGATGATTCATTGTTGGTTGTTATATTTACAACGTCACCATGGATAGGTCGTGGTAATCTTGCTGGTAGCATTTTAGCAGCAAAAAAGGTCAAATTGCCTAATTTGAAGCACTAGTGATAATAATGAAGCAGTACCCGTTGATCTTACTACTGATAAGATAGTTATAACAACTGGCTATCACCCAAAAAAGGTATGAATATTGACCTAGCAAAATTATGTGAATATATGTGCATCACTAACAAGGAATATTCCTAACCATGGTTGACTTACAAATCAGTACACAGGTTTATCGTGTCTACTTTTAAATGCCCGTAGTGTAACTAAAAATTTTGCTCTTTTTCAAGCTATTTTGGCAGGGGACAAATACGATGTCATCCTAGTGGTTGAGACTTGGCTGGATCACTCGACGACCGATGCCATGCTTGTCAGCAATTATAATTATCAAGTTTCTTGCTTTCATCGAGGCAGTAGAGCAGGGGGTGTTATGGCCCTCTTTAGGCCATTTCTTTGTGTGGCAACTAGTGTTGTTGTTGGGGGTGTCGAAGGATTATCTGTCTGCTGCCCCCTCCATAATCTAAATTTTGTCTTGGGTTATTTGCCGAATATCCATTGCGATGTGGCCATTGAATCTTTGTGTCATTACTTGATTAACTCTGTCAATCCAACTTACTCAAACATTATTTTGGGTGATTACAACCTGTCTTCTGTTGACTGGCCAATGCGTACCGCCACAGACCGACCCCATCAGGATTTGCTATTCAAAACTGCAAGTTTGGGCATGCGTCAACTTGTTGACTTCCCTACTAGAGGAACAAATATTCTGGATCTTATCTTTACCGAGAATGACCGACTTGTATATGACATACACCCATCGCCTGGTCTGGGTACAAGTGACTATGACATGATCAAGTTCAAAGTAAACTGTACTTCTTCGGGCCCAAGACCAGGCATTGGTATCCCGGGCAGATTGATTTTGATGAACTTCGGAGACGCCTATCGGGAGTGGATTGGCCTACTCTTATTATTACAACCTGCCCTGATGTTGAAAGTGCGTGGACTGCTTTTTACCAATTTCTTCACGACACAGTTGCGACTTGTAGAAGTAAAACTTTCCATGTTCGGAAATTAAATTCGGCACCATCCCTACCATCTTCTTTAAAAACAATAGGTAAACGAAAGTTGTTGGCATGGCAGGCCTTCAAAGCTAGTCCATCTATTTTAAACAAACAGAAATTCATTACCCTAAAGAGCAAATATGGTTCAGCAGTCGATGATTGGCACAACCAACGTGATGCTGCTACTATTCGTGATGGCTCCTTATCTTGCCTGTTCAGTCGATATAACTCTAAGACTCGCTCAGCACGCACTTTACCCCCATTTAACATCAACGGCAATTTTATCACGTGAGACCTGGAAAAAGCTGACATTTTAAATCAAGCCTTTGTATCAAACTCGGTTCATGAAAATAATGTTCTTCCAGTTCTACACGGGTCTGAACATATGGGTGCAAAAGGTGAACGACTTTGTAATATGGAAGTTACATGTACACACATGGTTTTGTCCAGAATTAAGTCTAGTCACTCGATTGGTCCGGACGGCTTCTCGACTTTCTTTTATAAAGAAATCAGCAAGGCTATTTCACGAGCTCTAACCATTATTTTTAATTTATCTTTTTCTTCACACACTCTACCGTCCATGTGGCATACTGCAAATATTGTGCCAGTTTTTAAAAATGGTGACGCGTCAGATCCAGCTAACTACCGCCCGATTGCACTTACTGTGGTCCGATGTAAAGTCTTGGAGACCTTAGTAGGGGACAATCTAATGTACTTCATGTCACAGCGCAATCTGTTGGATCGTGACCAGTTCGGCTTCTTGCCGGGCCGGTCGGCGACACTTCAACTATTATTGGCACGTGATCACTGGACTAATGCACTTGATTTAGGGGTACCTACAGGTATTATCTATTTAGATTTTAAGAAAGCATTTGAATCCGTGGTACACTCAAAGCTACTCTTTAAATTATCTAGTAATGGCATTGATGGAAATTTGCTGGCTTGGATCGGAGACTTCTTGTCCAATAGAACACAATCAGTTCTCATTGGATCCACTAAATCTTCGAGGTCAAGGGTCATAAGTGGGGTTCCACAGGGTTCCGTATTGGGGCCACTGTTGTTTGTGATATACATTAATGATCTGAAGCCAACAACTGTTTGGGACGACAGACCTTGCTTTAAATTTGCGGATGACGTCAAATCAAGTTCAAAAATTATTAATTTCCAGGAAGGTTTTTATTTACAATCAGACATCGACACAATATTTAATTGGTCCACGACTTGGTAGCTCCCTTTATCGCAGGGTAAATGTGGTGTCCTACATGTTGGTGATTTCAACCCTGACTTTCTTTACCATTTGGATTCCCACCCATTAAATTCCTTGACCATGGTGAAACACCTTGATGTTTGGTTAACCAAGGATCTTAAATCATCTCAACATTGCGCAAAGGTCTCTGCTCTGGCATATTGCCGTCCGGCTTTTGTGAAACGTTGCTTCGCAAAATCTTCTGTTGCTAATCTGGTCTGGGCCTTTAACGTCTACATTTCTTCCAATACTAGAGTACGCAAGCCCAGTTTGGTCACTGCACCTCCTTAAAGACATTGATTTAATTGAGGCGGTGTAACGATAATTCACACGTGGTATACATGGTCTCCGGGAGGTCTGTCATATTGATCGCCTGTCCCGGCTTGGCCTACAGTCCTTGGAGCTACGCCGTCTCTGGACAGATTTAACTATGACTTTAAAATTGTTAGGGGTTTGTTGTCTGTCGACATTCCACTTTTTGATACTTCAACGTCTACCCATACTCGAGGTCACTCCCTAAAGCTTTCTGGTGGTATTCCACATACTGAGACTAGAAAGAACTTCTTCGCTCATCGAGTGATGGAGCTATGGACCTCGCTTGGTGAGGACACAGTGTCCTCACCCTCCGTCTCTGCCTTCATACGCTTGGTCACCAGGCAACCCCTCCATAAATTTCTAAAACGAGCACACTAACATAACCAACTTCAGGAACGGCATTAGTGGCCTCAAGCCCTGCCTGTCTCCTTGTCCTTCGGGCTAAACTGGTTATTATTATTATTATTTGATCTTCATTGATCTTCATAAAGCCTTTGATACGCTTAATTTTGACATCCTTAAAACTAAACTTGGCAAATACGGAGTCCGTGGAAAAATACAAAACATCCTTTTGAGCTACCTTACGGATAGAACCTGTAGTGTGAAAATTGACGATTGCCTTAGTGAATGGACTGATATTAAATATGGTGTTCCTCAGGGTTCGATCCTTGGCCCTATTCTATTTCTGATTTACCTAAATGACATAAATGATTTTAATTGGAACACTTATCTTACTCTCTTTGCTGATGACATCTTCCTACTGTCCATAAATGTAGACAAAAATACAATGATCTATAATCTGCAAACCGATTTCAATTTAAATAATGAATACCTTTTTGCAAATGAACTTTATATTAATGCAGATAAAACTTGTGTCCTTCCCTTTTCTACTTCACACATGACCTTGGAAAATTTCGACATTAAATTACACAACCCTAATTGCAATTTTACTGAAAATAGTAGGACCTGTACCTGCCAGAGTCTAAATATTGTTAAACAAACTAAATATCTTGGTATTGTGATTGACAGAAACTGGAAATTTTACGACCATATCAATAACTTAATCACCAAGGTCAGGCAGTTCCTTCCTGGTCTTTATAAAATCAGGGATATTCTGGACGAACATAACAAAAGACTTATTTACAATACCTGCATACTTTCTCTTGTCAGATACGCATGCCCTATTTTTGCTTATACTTCTTCTGGATACATTGACCGTCTTCAAAAAATACTAAATAAAGCTTGTAAGATTTTATTCAGAGATGTCAGCTCCACAAAAAAAACATCAAATCTTGTTCAAGAGAAATATCTGATGACCTTTAGGCAAATTTCTGATTTTACAGTAATTACACAAAATTACTTTAACAAAGATTACAACATACCTGTGCAGAGAGTGATCCGGAACAATAATAATTGGCTTACCATTCCTTGTTTTAGGAACTCTTATGGAATGAGAACCATGAATTTCATTTCACCATCTTTGCTTAACAAACTTCCCATAAATTTGCGCGAAATTAGGAATAAATATAGATTGAAAAAAGAATTAAAAATTTGGATGTTCTCAAAGAAATAATGCTCCTGTTTTAACCTGTGATTATATTTTATGATAGTAACTTTTCTTATTTACTGTTTGCATTGTACTTTTTCTAAAAAAAAAAATTGACAACCTGTTAAACCTTATAATTATAAAACTTGAAAATGTATAAAAAAAAACACTGTTTTTACCTGTGATTATATTTATGATAGTAACTTTTATAACTTCTACAATTATAAAACTTGAAAATGTATTTTAAAAAACACTGTTTTAATCTGTGATTATATTTTTGATAGTAACTTTTCTTACTTACTGATTGCATTGTAAGTTTTCTGAAAAATATGACAACCTGTTAAACCTTATAATTATAAAACCTGAAAATGTTTTTTAAAAAAACACATCTGATACCTATTTATCTTAATTATTTATTATGTTAAATGGCACATACAGTCTGCGGACTCGGGCCTTCAGATGTAAACCATTATGAATAAATTATTATTATTATTATTATTATTATTATTATTATTATTATTATATATACTCAGCAAACCAAGTAAGCTATGCAAGCCTAAGTATTGGTGATTTTAATCAGCCATTAATTTGACTTGGACAGTTTAGGAGCTTCCTGACAAAAAAGTGTAAAATTTTCGATTGTTTTTTACCTGTTTGTTTTAGATGCGTTGACCCCTGAATCGGCAGGAGTAAAAAAATAGTGGATCTCATTTTAACTGATAATGAACGCACTATAACAAATGTTAAGGTTTTAGAAGATCTCTGTAATAGCAATCATATATCTTCAGAGATTTAAGTAAGTTCCTACCCAAATAGCAAAATAGGCACAAAAAATGTTAAATCTTTAAGAGCTCTCTAATGAGATCAACTGGTACATTTTACAGAGGGGTAAAACAGCTATAGCTGAAACATGGCATGGTTTTTCATTTATCCTGAAATATGCTGGTATTGGAACTGCAAGTTAAAACTCTGCACAGTTTACCATTCATGGTGATGTATGTAAATGAAGATTTCGTAAAAGATTCTCTGGCAGGTTTACGTGAAAAACATTGCCGTAGTAATAAAATATTTTCCAAACAAGCGTATTCATCTGACGACACTCTATTACATAAGAAAATAGGTATACAAGAGAAAGGACAGAAAGATGTGGACAGAAATGAATTTCGAAACATTGGTTATTTATGCCAAAAAAAAACATGATCTAATCAGGCATCATTAAAGCCAACAATGCAAAAGATAATTTAACGGCTATGGGCAAAAGAACAGTAAAAAAACACGAGATATGGCACGAAAGGAGTGAAAACACCGAAAATAAACTCAGCAGATGCAGCAGAAGCGATACAAGTGAATGAATGCAGAAGAGCTGAGGAGAGCCAGAGTAGATGAACATAGCAGGTGCCGTACAAATCTAAAAATAACTACTCACATGGATGTGGCAGATGAGCAAAGCAGAAAAAACTCAGCTGACACGATGTAGCTGAAGGGTTACGAGTAGGATTAAAACCTAATTAAACTGCAGTGAATATGTAGCCCATTGACCTCAAATGCATCTAAAAACCGTAACGCAACTGCCATGGAAGAATATATATTTAAGTAGGCTAACGAACCTAATCTCTTTCAAGAACTTGAAGACTTTTTTGCTAAATTATTTAGATTATCTCCTACGATTTCCACGAGTGCTTCACTCATCCCACAATGGAGAAGTGTTGTTTGAAATGCGCAAATGGAAATGTAAATCGTTTATTTTGTCTTGTAAAAAATAGGACTAGAATTATCTGTAAAATGCTACGAATGAAGTAAAATAGCACTCTCCTGTAAGATTATCAGGAAAATATAAGTCATTAAATAGGTTTATTTTTCAAATTTGTCTCTCAATGAAATCACATTTGAATGTGAGGAAAAGCATCAGAATAATTGCTAAAAAAGCGTACATAGAAACACAGTAATTGCATTGTTTAGGAATGGATATAACTCTTTATCAAGTAATTTTTAGTATTAGGCTAAAAATATGGGTTTACTCAATGTCCTTCATATGTTTTGACTTTTAGTGCAGTGCTAACAATTACTTGATAAAGAGATATAGCCAACTAAAAACGTTGCAATTACTGTTTCCATGTGCCCCTTATTAGCTAGTCACCTTTTAATCAGTAAGCAAATAAGTCATTTAATTTATATTAGTTCTTTCATTTTTGATATACAATATATCTTTCACTTCTTTCCGTTTTTACAGCAATAGAAATATAATTGAGTGTTTGGGCCTTATGGGTTCGTCACTTTAAAAAAAATTTACGCAGTGCGATTGCATTTCATTTGTTCTGTATATTTCAAAGTTCCAAGCAGTTCGTCAAAATCCCAGCCTACATGGTGAAAAGAAATACGTGTGACACCGGTTGTGAAAAGGGAAATGACTGAGATAAATGCAGTTATCGGTATACATCACCTAATTGTGATCCAAGAAAAAACCATTAAAAGAATTATTAAAAAAGAAACTTTACAGTTCCTTGTTGTGCATATTATATTTTCGAATAACCAGTTAGTTATATGCCAGGACGACTAACTATTGCACAACTATTGGATGTAGTAACTAATGGAAGTTTGCAATTGTATACATAATTTTCTGTAGGTATGTAGAAATTCCCCTAGATTTACATGTTAACATTGTTTTTCTAAGTCCTAAATTAACAAAACCTAAAATTTTAAAAATTAATATGAAACTATAAAAGAAATATACCATGAATAAGTAATTAATAGACATAAATCGCTGGAAATAATGTTAAGGAAAATTGAAAATAAGCCAACAGCGAAAATCATACACTAGAAATAACGTAGTTCAGTAAGCCACCTTTATGCACTTACGTTTCGTCGGAGTGGTATGACCCGGATTCGAACCGGCTACCCAGTTCACCTCCAGATCACTCGCATAGCACCTTAATCGCTATGGCCACATCCTCCACTGTTTTCGCTGTTGGCTTATTTTCAATTTTCCATGAATATTATTATCTACACTGCCCTTATGAAAAATTAAATCTTTAAAGAAACTTTTAAACCTAAATAAAATGAAACCTTTCACAGCTGTGTGGTGGTCAGATTTCTTGCTAAATGTGTGTAAAGTAACTGAAAAACAAGAAATTATAATATTTTCACCTTTGCACAACTTTCATACTATGTTGCACTCTATTCTTTCCTAGTGGTATAAAGGAATAGTTTTGTGAATAAGAACAGTGCGTGCCAACTTGACAGCAAGTTCCTGAATTACATGAAAGAACGATAACACTGAGAGACCTAGGCTCATTGCTAGGAAACCACCAATATCACTTAGATAAACATTAAAGCTGTATGCTGCTTCTTCGGTGTAGTGTATGGCCACATTGCTCGCAAAAAATGTAACAAATGCCGTAACAGGGAAACTCTTCGCATGCATAATGAAAACGTTTGATTTGTATAGTGTTGTATGGCAACGGCGTATGCAGTTACAATCAGCAACAGGATCCAGAGTTATGAAAAGAGACTTGTAGGCTTCATTTGCTGCTTTAGCAGTAGCAGTGGTTCTGCATGGATGCAAACTAGAGATGGGCATGTATGGTAGGCTGAAATACAAAGATCTGTCTAAAAAACGGGGATTGAATTAATATAATTATGTTTAGCTTGAGACCAACTTACAGTAAAAGAAAATAACAGTTTCGTAAAGCGGCCCTTTTTCCTATTCATGTTCATAATAGAAAGTCTTTTTCCAAACTGAGCTCGCTTGATAAGGACATGCATTGCATTATACCTTTCACATCATTAGACGACTTTGGTAGTGCAACACTAAGCAGTGACACAAATAAGCACCAACTCGCTGCACGAACTTTGTGACGGGTCCTCATGGACCCTGAGCAATGTGAGAAAGCATAGCCAAATGGGTAAAGTAGTAGGCTATCAGCAAAGTGGACGATGGATCGAATCCTACGATCAAATACAATACAAATGACATTAGCAAAATTGTCTAAAAGTCGTCGAATGATGCAAAGGTTTTTTGCATTACATGAATTATATTTTACAGTAAAATGTTGTATGACAATAATTATATCATCTTGTTAGACAAAGCTAATATGTAATTAACTCTGGTGATATTTAATGCACACAGAAAACAATGACTAGAGTCTTATAGTGCGCACCAACAAACTTACAACAAAATTCGGCTTGAAACCTTCCATGAATACATGGTATGTACACATTTGTAAGGTACCAAACAGCTGCAATTCCAGCATCCTCAGTGATGTTGTGAGCTCTTTGGTCAGTCAAAGAGAGTAGTAGCACCGGAAATGACCATAAGAGTATAAGTAAGCCATTTGTGGGTTTAGAAACCGTGAATACCATTACTAGGTATCAAGTGCGGATCCACGCTTACTGGGAGGCTTGACTTAGGGTATTCTTTGTGACAATATACAGGTTGACTACAAACAGTAAAGAGAGTTACGTATAACTGCAATGATAAAAAAGAAACTAAAAGCTCTACTCGTTTAACAGACAAACAGCAAGGTACCTTATGTTTTGAAGATTTACAGTTTTAATATGTCTTCATTTCCAAATCAAGATTAGATGTGGTAAACACCTGGGTGTAAGTTGGATCTATTAATGCCCATAAGGTGCAAATTAAATATCCATAATACTTTGCGATGTTTCGGCCAAATCTGACTAATTATCAAGAGTCACAAAGGATTATCTAAATATTTTCACAAGGTGAAGTTATAAAAACAATGAAGAGCAAACAGAAACCATCCTTATTTCCAGGCAAAACTGGAAGGATGCAAATGAAAGGAGTAACAACAATCAATGTTTAAATAATAAATAAAAATAAAAACTCTAAATTAAGAGGGACAACGAGGTACCAAGACACACGCCAAGATAAAAAACGATAACATCCAGATAAAATGTATATATGAGCATGGCGACCAAGTTGTGTCTTTGCAGCAAATGCAGTTTAGCTGTTTTCAGCCATGTGAGGATAAATAACAATGCGACAGAACAGGCTGAATCTTGCTGGATCTGGAGACTTTACTTGCCTGACAACATAAAAGTCACTATTAATGACACAGCTTACCGTTTTCTTGTTTAAAAAAGACGTGAATAACGTTGATATTTGCCTCATTACTTACTACTTACTACTACTGGTAACACCTTTTTGTATCACGAAAATAAATTCTTCCATGCGGTGAATAAAGCTGGTTCTTAGCTCATTTTATAGGTATTGGTACGGAGATGTGCCCTTTTCGTATGACCCTTTCTAATTGGTCAAAAGGTTCAGGAGTTAGGGAGCTCCAAATGACCAAATTGATTGTTTTACATTGTTTTAAACATTATTATTATGCAACAATGCCAAACTGACCATTAAATAAATCTGTTGTCTTCATTACTTATATGAAATGCTATTATATAAAAAGGTGACTGCTGTCCTCAAAATGTAACGACACCTAACAAAAAAAAAAGGAAATAGACCAGAAAACAGATTGGTGTTTCCATCTCATAATTACAGAAAAAGCAAATGGGTTTCAACAATTTGGACCAAAAACAGCTGATATCTACCCCAAAACAAAACTTGGTTAAGGATTCCCGCCAAGCTTTTTAGCCGTGTGAAATCGTGATATCAAACGCCAAGCTCTTTCGCCAAGCTAATCCCACCGACTAAGACTTTAAACGTTAAATGAAATAATTGAAAATTTCGCAGTAAGCAATTTTCATATATTTCATTTAACCTTCGAACTATTACTCGGTGGGATTAGCTTCGCGAAAGAGCTTGGTGTTTTTTAATATCACGATTTCACACAGCCAAAAAGCTTGGCGGGAATCCTTAACAAGTTTTGTTTTGGGGTAGATGTAGTAAACTGGCACAAATCGAGGTGAGCAGCAGTGCAGTATGCTGGCTATTTATGTTTTGGTGTTCACGTTCTCCCGGTGGCGAAAAGGAGTAGCATTCAATTTTGTCAACAGCTGAAGATATTCTTTAAACTTGTGTTTATTGAGGAAGATGCGATTATTGAACAGGTGGATCACTATGTGAAATTCACATGGTTTCAAGAATGATTCTGGTTCTAATGTTGGAAATCTTTGAATCGGCATTCGTCAATCTTACAAGGCCCACTGAAGCACGTGCAATGGTCATAAGCAAGCTTAAGATAGCCTGCTACCACTCTCTTTCTTTCTCTTGAAGAAATAAACTCGCCCTCAAAATTAACAACCAATCCCCACTTTTCAACTCAATAACGCATTTTTCAATAACTTGGAGACACTGACAAATACGTCATTCTCGATTATAACCTACGTCTGAGTTTATGGCTCTGATTAAAAATTTGAAGACCACGTAATCAAAACAAAAATGGTTCACCCTAACATTTTGGAAGAATACCAAAAACTGACCACATTTCACCTCTCATCTTACCTGAAATCAAACCTCGTAAAAAATATGTCGTAACTCGAATCGTCACGAGTGGAAAAAGAACATACAACCTTATTCTCGTAAAACTTGTTGCACCTTTTCTCAAAATGTTCGTCCTTTGTAAACATACCATTCCAAATGTCACACCAACTGTGCAATTTGTTGCCTTGATTATTCCTCAACAACATGTTTGATTTTAAATTTTCTTTGTTAAAACCATCCCAAAGTACAAAATCTGATTTAAATTGATGCAGAAGTTTTTTCACGATGCTGATACGATGGTTGCATTGGAGTGGTTCATTAATTGAGCTCTGCTCGGCATTCATCTATGCTTCACTCTTCAAAAAAATTATATGAACATGGTCGAGGCAAGCAGGTGTTTTAAAACTTAATTGCACCGAACACCTTTTTTGGGAATTAATCGCGTTAAGTTGTTTTTTTCATAATTGTCTTCTGTTTGATGATATAAACCAAGTATGCCAATAATGGTAGCTTGCCTTGACAAGGCCTTTCGAACGATGTATGACTCGACAAACCTTTTGTCGTGAAATTTGTTATAAATAATTCCCCTTTCAGGCCTTCTTTCAAGTATGTCTCAGGATAGATTTGGAGCAGTTTTTTCAAATTCTTAACATTATATGTAATTTTAAGATCAAAAGTTATATCTCATTCCTATTTACTTCTGCATTTCTGGGAGAAAAAAAACAGGTGTTCTGAAACATCACCTGTCAAAACCTCATTTTGCATGACGTTTATTCTCTATGGCTCTTCAGTCGCATCTTCTGCATTGCACTTCTGTGTTACTTTTGCCTCATCTTCCGTTTTCCCCCCTCCTGCTATATTTATTTTCTGTGGTTCTTTAGCCCCACCTGCTTGGTTTGTGCTGTCATCCCTCTTGGCACGTTTTTCTACTGGTTATATGTGTGTAGCTTTTCAGGTGGGTATTGTTTTCTTGACCAAAATGAGGTCAAATTTGCCTGAAAATAGCCACCGCGTTGAGTGCCCTTCTCACTATATCCTTCCCTTACTAATGATACACCTTGTTATACATTCATGTATTCATCATTACAGAAAGGTTGTAAAATTATGCAATTCCCAAAGTTCATACTTAATACGTTAACGTGGTTAATATTAAATTTAAAAAATAAAAGCGCTTATCTGCAAATATGCAGCAGAACTGATATAAAGTTACGTTTCAACGTCTATTATTTTACCTGCAGTTTATTTTTTGTGGAAACCGGCTTATAGAACATCGGGTTGAACAGTCATTGAAAATGTCGGAACTAACACAAGGATGTTGGCGAGTATTTATTCGGGTCACCTGTAATATATATAATACGGAAAATGTATGGTTTATTAATTAATTAGTATTAACAAATGCTTAAGCGTATAAAATACGGATTCAAGCCTTAAAAAACTTGAAGATCTAAAGGTACAGATATAAGAAAAAACGTAAGCGTCACACTAATGGGTGTAACAGAATCTCCAGTTTCCCCCCAAAAAACTGGATTTTTTTTACACGTATTAGTGGGGCATTGACGGCTTACATGTCTTTTTCTTATATCTGTTCCTTTAGAGCTTTAAGTTTTTTATGGCTTACATCTGTATTTTATATGTTTAAGCGTTTTTAATACTAATATCTGTTATTTCTTTTCTTGTCCCATCAAGCATAACAACAAAAGGAATATTGTGATCACCTTAAAATAGCTGTTATAAGAGCATTAGCTTTTATAATACGTTTAAGCTATAACAAATTAAAATTGGTTCATTGGTTCGAACTGCAAGTGTAGTATCCCTGTTACGGCCAGAATATAGGCTAATCTAACACATCGACCTAAAAGCAATGAAATTTGGTATACTTACAAATAGAACTAGCTATGGAACCTCCTCAAGGTATCCCCTAAGGCCCCTTGCTGTGGCCCCACCACACTCACCTCTTTGAGGTTATTGATCAACAAATTCTTGCAGATCGTGCTAAAACATGAATTGTTACACAAGTCATTCTTAACGGTACAAATCGAACCAGCCATGGAACCCCAAGAAAATAAGCCCCCCAAACCACCGTGCCCCTGTTCTTCTCTCTGAGGCTTGACCAACAAATTCTTGCAGATCGTGCTAAAAGCATGAAATTTGGTGCATAAGTTATTTGCAGTACAAATCGAACTAACAATGGGACCTACTTGAGATACCCCAGCATACCCTGTGATTCCTCTCTAAGGTTTATCTTACAGATAGACCTAAAAGCATGATATTTGGTACACAAGTCTTTCTTAGCAGTACAAATCGAACTAGAATTTGTTGATCATCAGCATGATAGAAGGGATATAGACAGGCACTGGGGGACTTGGGGATATCTCATGGGTTTTCATAGTTAGTTCGATTTCGACTGCTATAATGCATGCTTTCAGTAGATTTGTTGGTCATTGATGCTTCATAGGGGTGCACAGGGGAGTGGTGCTGGAGGAAGCTTTGGTGGCATTTCATGGGATCCATGGTTGGTTCGGTGTCTACTTCTAAAAATGACTTTCGTATCTCAATGCATGCTTTTAGCACAATCAGGAAGAAGTTGTCGGGTATCAGCCTTATGGAGTAGGCATGGGGGTACTAAGACACATTGGGAAATTTCATGAGAGTTCCGTAGCTAGTTCTTTTAGTACTATCTGCAAGACTTTGTTCATCTGGCTTCAGGCAGGGGCCCAATGGGGTAATGGTAGGTGGCTTTGGAAAATATCTTGAGGGGATTCTATATCTAATTCGATTTGTTCTGCTATGACTGGCTTACGTACCAAAGTTGATCTGAAATAATTTTTTGGTTAAGTCTCAGGGAGAGGGAACGGAGGGGCTCTGAGGGGTGGAGGATCCATGTAGATATTTTATAGGGGTCTGCGGCTGGTTCGACGTGTACTGTTAAGAATGACTTGCATGCCACAATTCAAGCTTTTAGCTTGATCGGCAATTAGTTGTTAGTCAAGCCTTAGGGGAGGGGAAACAGAGGAACACTGTTAAAAAAATTCTTGCTGTTTGAGTTAACACTTGAATTGTTGCAACAAGTTATTCTTAACTACCACAGTGAAACCACCATGATGTAGTATATCATCCAAGAATATTTAATGGGGGTTTTAATGTGGTTGCTAAGAATGAATTGTTGCAACAATTGAAGTCTTAACTCAAACAGCAAGAATTTTTTTTATCATTAAGCTCATGGAGGCTGAGTGTGTGAGGGGGGGACCTTGGGGGTATCTCTAGGCGTTTCCATGGCTAGTTCGATTTGTACTGCTATGAATGACTTGTGTTCCAAATTTCAATCTTTTAGCACTATACGCAAGAATTTGTTCATCAGGCTTCAGAGTTGAGACTAACACAGAGGTGGGCATTGGGTGTACTTGGAGAATATCTCGAGGGAGAGCAGATCGAATTTAACTGCTATGAATGACTTGTTTACCTAATGTTATGCTTTTAGCTCGATCTGCAACAATTTATTGGTCAAGCCTCAGGGAGAGGGAATTGGGGTATGGGGAGCCTTGGAAGATATTTCATCGGTAATCCTTGGCTACTACGATTTGTACTACTGAGAATGATTTGTGTGCCATAATTCAAACTTTTAGCAAGATCTGCAATAATTTGTTGCCTCAGGGAGGGGGAACAGGGGGCACTAGAGGTAGCCTTGGGGCACGGGGTTCCATCGCTGGTTCGATGTGATTACTGAGAATGACATGCATGTGACAATACAAGCTATAGTAATATGATGATCAGCAAGAATTTGTTGGTCATCAGGCTCACAGAGGCTTTGTGTGTGGGGCCACGGGGGAGAGGGGATTGGAGGGGCCCTGGACTTATCTCAAGGAGTTTTGTTCCTTAACAGTTGTACTAGTGAGGGCAACGAGTCCCAAAACAACAACGACGACAACAACAATAACAACAACAATGGCCATGTTGTGGAGGACAAACGGATTGGTTGTTGTCAATAAAAATTTTAACACGGTTAAATAGTTATCGCTAAACTCCAAATACCGAATTTCATTGATGTAGATCAATTCTGGGAGAGACTATTAGGGTTTAAAATGTTACATTTCCCTTAACAAGAATAACAACAACAATATTGTAGTCACATTAAAATAGCGGTAAAAAAACCCAGGCCTTTGTTAATTCCTACATTTTAACCTATCAAAACTGAAAATCGATTAATTATTGGTTCGATTTGTAGGTGACAGCAAAATTTTCTCTAAACAGGAACAACAATAACAATATTGTTGCCACATTAAAATACTCCCTAGGCCAACTCCCTACCTACATTTTAAATTGCAAAACTAGAAAATCTATTCATTTGTTTGACCTACAGGTGATGGCAAAGGGTCCCAACAACAATAACAACAACAAATGGCTTACTACGTACGCCGAAAGGTTCGATTGTTGTCCTTAACATTTGTAATGTAGTGAAATAGTTACTACATGACCCCAATATATGCTCCGTGGTCCTTGATGCTTTTTGAAGTAGCTAAATTAGAATAGGCACTATATACATATTGCATGATTCCATAACAATCATGTATTGAACATAGACTGCAAAAAGTGACGATCTGCTCAAGTAAATTCATACTGGTGTTTAATTTTAACATTCTGCATAAAGATTACAAACAAAACCGTCAAGTATGTCGTAAAGAAAGGAATATATGATTGAAGTTTTTCTTTCCTCGTAAAAATGTACACGAAAAAAATTAAGGATTTTGAATTTAAATAATGAAGTGTATAAATCAGAAAATATAATCTGTTCAAGTGCTGTTGTGTTTTAAGAATAATTTAATTAGTATCAATCTACTGTTTAGCAAAAATATAAAACGTGCACGAAGAATAGACCCGGCGTATGCTGATTGGCACTGTTTCCTAAATACGATGGTTAAAAAATGTAAAACAATAAAAATGATCATTCAGAGTCGTGCAACTCCGGAATGAAGGGCTCGACCAATTGGAAAAGTGGTTTCTTTGAAGATGACGCACCAGGAAATTTCTGGTTTAGATTATGTTTCAGATTTTTGGTATGTGCAGTAGTTTTTTATGAAACTTTGGCAGAACAAGCAGAAGAATAAGAAGAACAAGTGAACAGTATTCAAATTTAGATGTGACTCCATATCTTTACTGTAGCACAGAATTGCTATATTTTTTGGTATAAATATACCTTCCATACCTATTTAGTGTCAGGCCAAGTTTGGTCAAAAAATATTGAATATATTGAATATCGATATATTAATTGTTTTAGTTTTGCTAAAGGGAAGACTTCAATCATATGTATACACGTCGCATCCATGAATCAATAATAATATAACATTTCCTTATAGTAATTGATGTGTGTGACGATTGGTAGAAGTATCAGTTAGATGATGGCGTTCGGCAACAATAAGGTGAGACTTTCGCTGGTTACCCGAGTTACGAAGCCACGAGGGCAATAAAGAGAAAGTTTTACCGCATTGTTGCTGACCGCCATTGTCTAACATATTTGTACAACGACGATTTGTATCTTTAGTGAACGAGCCATTGTTGCAATAAAGCAACAGTGTTAGCACATTGTTACCGAACTATCGTCAAACCTATTTGTACAACAGCGATTTGCATTGCTGGTAACCGATCCATTGTTGTGCTAGTATAACTAGCCATTGTTGGTGAGAATGTTCTTTGCTCCAACTCTGTTTTTAAAATTCAATAACTACAATAAATGGCTCACTTGTTTATTTTAATCAATTTCAACTCTTTCCTTCGGGTCATTCTTCAGCTGCAAGAAATGTATTAGTTTGGAAACATTGATACGTGTAATCATTGATACGTAAACATTGCTAGCGGTAGTGGATTTACTTACATAGGTAAGAACCGAAGGCCTTCATTTTCTTACTTACGTTAGTAAGAACCCACGCCTTCGTTTTCTACGCCTAGAGTTCTTTTTTCTTTTTAAATATTAATAGTTGCTTATTTAAAGTGTGAAATAGTTTAATAATACTTTTGAAACGAATTAGGATACGTAAACATGGACAGCGATTGTATTTTTACTACTTAAGGAAGGACCAAAGACCTTCTTCCTACTTACGTAAGTAAGAAACCCACGTCTAGCCGTGGTTCTTACTAGCAGTAAGACAACAGTTTCATTGTTGCAGCATTGTTCATGATATCAATCCACTGCTACAACAATGGTCCAACAATGAAAGAGTTCTACAAATAAAGTACAACATTGCAGCACCATAACAAAGGGACGTCAGTTTGGTGTTTAGTCGGTAATTAGGCAACGGTATAGTTTTTGTAGGTAGACCACGTTATCATATGCATATGTATTCAATCATCACGCAATTTTCTGTTACCTGTTCCGTTTGGAATACAAGGCCGAAGGCTACTTGAAGTGGTTCCAAGAAATATGTTTTCAAGTCAACAGGTTCACTATCAGTGCCAAAATAAACCTAGAAATATAGTTTTTCGTTTAGTTACTAGCGCCTAGAATGGTGCACAGAGCATATCTTCATAAAGCATAAAAAAATCTTAAAAAATCTTTTAAAAAAAAGTTAGTTTGAATGATATGTGGTGGAGATACGACCTAATCAATCTAGTATTATTGACAATATTGTTGTCTAGAGACAAATCATGAAGGCCACTGACCCGTATTTTAACTAAGTCATTGCTGGTGAATCTTAGTAAATGTGACGAATGAGCTAAATAAACAGAAATGAAATAGTACGCGCATGTTAATGTTTGTTTATGGACTGAAACCTCAGGAAAATACATACGACACTGATCATTTCATTGGTCGTTTGATTGATCGATTTGGTGTGGAATAGTCAGTCAGTCAGTGCATAAGTGTTACAACGAGAAATGACCTTGAGTGAAGCGAGACACCGCCGAATGATCGACCGTGAGTGCGTGACCCAGCCAGTTTTCCTAAAGCCATTTTCTTTGTAAGATCAGCAAAAGTGCATTCTACGATTTGATGCTATTAGAAGGCTATACTTGCATTGTAAATCTAACAGTTTTATATTATTGAAGCTCGATATCAATTACTGCACAGTTATTTATGACTGCGCTTTTTGCGATAAGATATGCACGACTTGCAAGAAGGAATGAAGAAAACCAAACTAAGCCTGTGTACACAATGCATTGGATAGAATACTGTGCTTGTTTATGGCTAAAGTATTTGCTGAATGTTGAAGGTATGAAGAGAAAACGTGTAGGTTCGTTTATTCTGAAGACGCAATATGTAATTTTCTTAGGAAATATAAATAAACTGGGATGTTTGTGCCTAATATTAATGAATAAAACTATTGGAAATATAATGCAAATACCAGAAAATTAATTTCCCTATCTTTCAATTCTCTTCATTCAGATAATATGGTTTGATAAAAACCGCACTCAGTCATGAGGTGCCCATAGTTCCAACATAAAAAATAAACATGCTGTCATCAACAAAAAAAGAGAGGAATCGACAAAACATTAGCCGAAAATAATAGGTTCAATGTCAAAAAGGATTACATTGTAGGTTCGGGCAGTTTAAGCCTGGCCACATTTTACACAGCAAAATAATATGTTGATTTCCTTGTATTTTGGTAGCTAAATAATAGCCAACGTGAAACAAAATAGTAAAAAACGGCCTGCAACATTTAATGTAGGCAGTGTTTCTATTGTAGCTAAATTTATATTGTAAAATACTAATATGCTAACACGTTATTTTTACAAGTTTGAAGAGATAATTTTACTCAGTCCCATGGAAAACATACGAAACGGAAGAAAGTCCACGTTAACAGAAAGATGTGGTCTGACATGAATTTAAGGCTTAAGAAAATTTAGGAAAATTTATCCTTAAACGAAATTATCATGGGGTACTATTGCGTAGCTAGTATTCAGTTGTTTTTTACCTGTTGTGTTATTTCCGAGCGAATTGGCTTCTTGTGTAGTTTTCACCTATTTCTACCACCGGTAGACGAGCTGCAGTAGTTTGTTTTGAGCCAAGCTGGTGTCTAGATTTCATTTACTGCTGCGTGGCTGTATCATTGCAAACTAGTATATTCCTGGTTAGCTGAAACTTGGCATGTGAAACACACATGCTGTTGTATTATGCCAATCTACACAAAGGCAGAGAAAACTTACATGGGGCAGTAAGGGACCTATGCCATGGAATTTCAAAATAGGCAACAATAGCAGATCAGGACAACTGACCTCACGAACTATTAGTAACCATTAGGTACATGGAAATGGAGCAAATGGAGCGAATCAATGCCCCTTTGCGATTTTTCATTAGAAGTAAGGATATGTTTTTGGTTCCAGCAGGATGGAGTAACTCCACACTAACACCATCCTGTCAAGAGATGTTACAAGACCAGCTCCACAATTGCTGCATTGGCAGGAGGGAACCAGTTTCATGGCCTGCATGGTCACTGGATTTTGCTACATTAAATTAGTACCTGGTCTAAGGAGCAGCATCAGCTGATAGGCTGACCTGTGGTCATGCATACAACTATGCTTGTTACATATCACCCCAGTGGGCAGTAAGTGCACGTGTGAGGTGTGCCTCCTTAAATGATGACACACCACCGACACGTCAATCACCCAAACTAAATCGTGAGGCCACACAACATAGAAATTCATTTCGTAATTAAAATTGACAAGCCTTTTCCACCTATTTTTATAGAACTTGCAAAAATCCGAAATTTCAGCAGTAGTTATATTTTTGGGTTCTCTCTTCTACATTAAAACATTTCACCAGAGTCAGCTGGTTTGTTTATCATTTACAATATTTACACTTTCAAACAAATGTTTTTAATACATCCTCTTTTCACAAAAATATTGATTTTAGTAAACATAATTTACTGTAAAAGTTTCTTTTTTTCCTCTTTTCCATTAAATAGAAATTTCTACAATGGGAAACACTATTAACAAAAAAAAAAGAATTTGTTAATATTCAACATTCAACAAAATGGGGCAGTGGCTGCCCCAAACAACGGGAGTACTATATTTCAGCCCTTTCTACAAATTCATTCTGACCTGGTACTTTTCGCACACGGTCAGAACTATGCTGAACAAACGCCCTGATTGTTGAGCAACATTACTTCTGGAGGAGAAGACGTACAAACGTGCATACAAACAAATCGTATGTTTGGAATGATGTAGGTGTAATGTAGATATACTGAAGAATGTGACGAATGAACTGTGAGCAACATTTGCAATTAGTTTGCATCGAAATAATCAGTACACCGAAATAATCAGTACAATAATCAGTTCATTTAGACACACGCTAGTAGATGACAAGTAGACGTTTTATTGTTGTTGGAGCTTAATTGTTAGAGCGTAATTATTAGAGTGTAATTGTTGTCAGATTGCAGCTCACTAGCAGACTGTCTTTTAACTGAAACCAACTTATACGTGATTTCAGCATACTGGTGTAAATTCCCCATGCGGTAGAAATCTTTGCAAATCGTTTGAATCAGGTGTCTTGGGTCCAGTAACAAAGAAAACCTCAACACAAAAATGTGGCAACGTGTTCTTTATGGAGACAATGTGCCCTCAATAACGTTGAGTGTTATTGGCAACTAGTAACTAGTAACTAGCTAATCACCAGGCTCCCATGTTAATTTTCATAGGGTATAAAGACACCTCTACAGCTCATTAGGGAAAGTTGTCAGATCTAAATTTCGGCAGACAGGTAATGCGTCATATGGGGAAGTGCCTTTTTCTAAAATGAGGGTTGCAGCTAGAAGCACGTTGCCCTGAAGTGGCTCGTGAGTACAAAATTGTTGCTGTAACCATTGCTTGTATTGTCATCCAACGGTATATTAAAACATGTTTAAGTGTTACACGCTTATCGTTTCAGTACTTAATTGTCAGAATGCACCGTTTTTGCAAATAGGTGGTTCACTAAGAGACAGAATATCTTTATCTTTTATTGCAAAGGTTTGGTTTTTTTTACGGTACATGAATCCAAACATGAATTATCTGCCCCACCACGATAAAATGGACAGTTTTGCTGGAAAGAAGATTAGGAAACAAAATGCAGGTCAGTGCAGGTGGGAACGTGTTCTTTATGGAGAAAAAGTGTCCTCAATAACGTGACGTGGACATTTTATTTTATGTAGACTTACTTACTGTTCTTGCAGTCAAGTGTAAGTGGCGAGTAATTTTAAACAGCTGGTGAGTTGATTAGTTTTATTAATCTTCATCTGCCACCAGAATATTAGAACTGTATGAACAGTTGCCATTCCGTGAGTTTGTAGTATGTGTTCATGATTGAATGATTAATGTTAACCTCGGGAGGGCCAAGTGAAGGGGGATATGCTGATTGAGTAAGCGAAGCGAACGAAAATCAGCGTTTCTTAGCCAGTGCACTCAAAAATCGGGTTAAATAGACTTAAGCATGTGAAACATGGGCATACAATAAGCCAAACCATGTCCATTTGGCTGGTGTAACAGCTAATTGGGCAATGGCAAACGTAAAAATTATGAATTAGAAAATTTATAGACACTCCAGACAAAAAAAGGAAGAGGTGACTATTAGTAACTAAATACAGATGCAAACCTATTAGACTATTAGACAATGAAATTCTGTATTCACAGGCCTATGAAAGTTGTGATATCCACCCAAAACCAAAACTGGTATAAGGCAGCCGTCAAGTTTCCAAATAGGTTCGGCCTTTCAAAGTAGTGATGTCATTCAAACCAGGGAAACGCTGCCAAGGTTAATCCTATTAGCCAAGTTAATCGCACGGAATAATACTTTGGACGTTAAATGAAAACTTGGAGATTGCTACCGCTAGTAGCAATCTTCTAGATTTCATTTAACTTTCGAACTATTAGTAGGTGCGATTAACTTGGCTAATAGGATTAACCTTGGTGGCCTTTCCCTGGTTGAATGATATCACTACTTTGAAAGGCCGAACCTTTTTGGAAAATTGGCGGCTGCTATTATACCAGTTTTGATTTTCGGTGTATAGAGATTACATGAATCATGGATCGTCTTGAAGCTATTAGTGGATGATCTGGAGAGGGATGCAAGCAAAAAATAACCTAAACGGACGACGTATTTTGCAACGTAACACATATAGATATTAAAATTGGTTTTGTATCAACTGACTTGATGCATGGAAACTTGGTTTAAAAGGGTGCCAAACATTCGTGTTTCTGAAGCACGGTGGTGCGTGGATTGAGCGAGCAGAGCGAGCGATTTCCACATAAAGTAAACTTTTTTAATGTGTCTCTCACTTTGCTCTATCTCAATCTTTCATCTAACACCTTCATAGGGGATTACTTCTAGAGGAGAAGACGTACAAATCTTAAAACAAACAAATGGTTTGTTTTGAATGATATATACGAAATGCTGGCGTGCTTAGGAATGTGATGGACGAACTGTGAGCAATAATTACAATTAGTTTGCGTCGAAATAATCAGCACATGATTTTGTGATGCTCTTGGAATCAAAGAAATTACTGGAAGCATGGATCGACACGCACACAGATTTCTGATGGCCAGACTGTTGGAATGTTTATGGTTATCATTCGTTTATGCAGTGAAGCCTAACGAAAAACGCGTACTGCACTGTGACCATTTGCTTGATCGTTTTAGACGTTGAATGTCTGTCAGCAGCACAAGAGTTGCAGCATGAAAGCTCGTCGAGCAAAGCAGGTGACTCTGCTAGTCATTTTAAAGGCACATAAATCCCTCCGTTCTGGCCGCTTTACTCTGCGTCACCTACGCTAAAATATAGTTCAAACGACCGCAGCGCGCATTGCTATACGACACTAGTCATACTCATTTCGGGGCCGCTGCAACGTGACACATCGTACTACCAAGTAGCAAACTTAAGCGAAGGATTAATTATCATTCCTCCAGGGCCGCGGCTTGCCAGCGATGTGGGGTGGGAGTTATATACCGCTCGGACCGAGCCGTTTAAAACAAGCCTAATAACATTCATGCGCCACTACTGGCATCTGCATCGTACCCTTAGACCAGCAAATAAAAGGTAAATCAGTTTATATAAAACTATTTCCGGTAATGTATCGAGTGAAACTGTTAAAATATACCGGAGGGAGTTATGTGCCTTTAACGCCTAAGTTTAAACAGTTAAACTTTGAAAGTAACGCACTTGCAAAGTCTCAGTTATTTTAATTAATCACTTGAAATAACACAATTGCAATTTTGATTAATTTTAAATTGCATTTAATTCAAGTGTAAATTGTAAATTGTACCTGTAAATTTAACCATAACTACCCAGGAAATCACAAAATGTAACTTCTCTCACCAATTACCTCTATAATTAAATTATTAAAATTTCCTACACAAATTTACTTCATAATGAATTACCTATGTAAATTTCTATTTTTAAACACCTTTTGCAGTTAGTAACCAACTGGGTTACAGATAAATAACTTTGTCACTGTTATTTAATTATAGCACTTATAATACTCTGTTGAACAGATGCCGGCACCTTTCCACTGCAGCAATACATGCGTCATGTTGTGGGAACACTTGATTAAGGGGTATTTTCTATTAATTTAATCATTTGATTGGCCTGAAAGTGATTTGGTCTTAAAAAATACCAATCCTTAAAATACTGCGTATATAACACAATGCGCAATCCATAAAAAGAGCCAATAGAAAAAAGTAGATTGAAAAACCTACGGGAGAAAAAGAAAAAAATACCATGGAAAAAATTCACAGAAAAATTACGAAAGTTGTTCCTGGTAAAACTACGCACACTGAATGGTGAAATTTGAGACAAGTCAACTGACCAAACCTTATAAAAACCTATGGTAACAACAACACGGTAAAAATACACAAAACAACAAAACCATTTTTTTCCTGTAACTACCTTTAATTTAATCTTCGACTTTTTTCCAAGGTTTTTTAAGCTATTTTTTCAACTTTCTCTACTGTTGTTTTTTTGGCTTTTAGAGACCATTAGAGCTGTTTAAGCTTAAACAACCGTTCTTGTCCCGTTTTTTTTATTTATTATTTGTGCCCCCCTCTATTTCATCAGTTTGGACTTAACTTTTGTTATCACCCTTTTTACAAGAGTTTTCAAAAACTTTTTGTGTATCCTAACTATACTAACAATTTACGAAATTGGGAAACGCAAAAGTACAACCCAACTTTAATTTACTACCACACAGCACAAATGTTATGCTTTATCATCTGTAGCAGATTTGACACAGTTATAATTTCTTTTAGTAACTTTATACATCCGAAAATTAACTTTTGGTGAAATTAGAAGATTAATTAATTTTAGATGCACGTGCTCTGCATTTTTGTTCGAAAGGACAAACAGTGTGTAAATGTCTTCTAGTATTGTATTGCTTATTTCCTGTTCGTTGAACCCATAAAATCAAAGCCGCAAGATAAATAAAAAATTATATTCCTTCACTTAGTGACGTCTACCTTCACCTTGTTGGTTCAAAACTGAAGTTGTAAAAATTCATCGTATTTTTTAGTCAACTATTTCATGAAGAATAACCACCATTTTCTAAACCAATCGTACCTTTACGTTGCTTTAGTAACTAAACGATCCAAATCTTTAAATCATCTTCCCGACATATCGATGGCAAAAGGCTGCGTCACGGCAAGTTAATACAATCACTTCTTGGAAATTGCTATGCAAGATTTGTTTATCTAAATATCTTTGTTCAAAATAACACTTCTCCTTTTTATCGTTTGGCGTTCTGATGGCGGTAAAAAATTTGATAAAAGTGAATAAGTAACACTTCAAGTGAGACGTCCCCTGATAGGACATGAGCTCACAAAGTTATAAATAACACACATGCATTTAATATTCGGCCAATAGTTCCTTTGTGACCTTGGTTACCTAAAAAAAAAACCAAAAACGCGTAAAAGATTAGGTTAGGCCTGGAGGCAAATACGATTACCATTAATAAAGGAAGATCTATGAATGTTATAAAGTATTTCCAAAATATGCAGAAATGGGCTAAATTATACAACTGCCTCCAGGTCAACCTTTTTAAATATATATGTAACATGGCAAGTTACAACAGTTTCTATGTTGCAACTTGCTGCCTCGCGTTGCTTTTTAGTTTCTCCTCCTGTTTTGGGTCGTGTATATGGTGAGTAGTAAGTTTTTTTTATCAGATTTTCGCTCCATGGCGTTCGGTTTTTATGTATTGTTTTATTTTAGGTGACCAAGACCTCAAAAAAAATTACTGGCCGAAAATTAAATGTGTGTGTGTGTTTTATAATTGTTTGGTATACATGACCTGTTAGGGCCGTCTTACTTGAATTGCTATCGCTCCTGCACAAATATACCTCAGTTGGTGAATAAGTAAGGCCACGGACCGATGAACGTGATTCATTTGATTCCAGGTAAGGCATTTGTTGCAGTGGACATATTCTCAAACTGAGTCAAAGCCTAAAAGCGATATTGCAGCTCGCCGCTTTTGTCATTTCTGTGGCACTGTACAGAGACTGAATCGTGTGCTTTTGAGACAGTTCCGAATCTAGACACACGCTAGTATGTCGCGCCAAGTTAGGCAACAAACATCACAACAAACATCACATCACATCAATTGTCGAGGTTGTAAACCATTGTAGCGCGACGCCATTGCGTCAGTCTCTTATATCTTGAAGCATAGTTGGGCACATTTCAGGTACTTGGGGTAAAATAATAATGCGGTACAAAAGCTTAAATTGTGTTGAAATCGAGAGCAATGACCCACCTGATATAAATTAACTCGTGTTTGAATGCCAGGTATGCTACTTTCAATGCAAAATATGCTCCTCAATAACGTTGAAAATGTTTTACTACCTAGCTAGCTAGTAAGCTCATCCCCATTTTAAATCCCATAGGGTGATTATTCATCGATTCCGAGATAACGGGAAGGCTTCCAGCTATGATACTGGACGAATGGGTGCACTACAATACGAATTGCGTACCTTTTATGGTTTGAAGCCTGGGGGCGTAACAGGGATGGCGTGGGAAGGCGCGTAAGTACGAAAATATTGTTATAACCATAGTTACTATTGTCGGCATCGTCTCTCATTGGAGGGCCAAAGTTCCGACAATGGGAACGTGTTTACTGACGTACGTTCCTAGAAACACACTAGTGTATCACAATAAATCTAAACAACGTTGTAAAGATATTGTATTCACGTCCAATTCACGAAAAATAAACCAAGTGTAAAAACAAAGCAAAATAAACAAAGCCAAAAACTGGTAAGGAGGCCACTAAGTTGAGAGTGGTCCGGCCCTTCAAAGGAGTGATATCAACACACCAAGACTAACTAAATACAACAAAATTAAAACCAAACCAAAAGCCAATAAAGAGGTGACTAAGTTGAGAATGGTTTGGCCTATAGGCAAAAGGTAGTAGCAAATTGTTGAAAATCAATTTCTTGTTGACGTGGCACTTTATTACACATCTGCACGGTAGTGGAGTTGTGTCAATACACAATTTAAATAAAAAAGGAGTGATATCATATCAAAAACCAAAACTGGTAAAAGGGGCCGCCAAGTTCCGAATGGTTCGGCCCTTGAAAGGAGTGATAACAACCCACCAAAACATTCGCCAAGTTAATCGCACCACTTAATAATTCGAAGGTTAAATGGAAACTTGAACATTGCTACCGAAAGTAGCAATGTTCTAGTTTTCATTTAACCTTCAAATTATTAAGTGGTGCGATTAACTTGGCGAATGCTTTGGTGGGTTGTTATCACTCCTTTCAAGGGCCGAACCATTCGGAACTTGGCGGCCCCTTTTACCAGTTTAGGTTTTTGATATGATAATAATTACACAGATTTCATTCTGTGCATATAACTCTTTATTTTTCTGCTTCCATAAATGAGGCTTCCATGAAAGAAAGTGACTTCCCTAAGGCAAAGATCAACCGACTCATCACCTTCTTTTTTTCATTCATTCCTGGGCAAGGAAACGAATTGCTTTGAAGATCAACACAAAACATGTTTTAGTTAATTTTTTGCACTGTGAATAAAAAAGAAATATTTATTTTTTAGTGCCAAGAGCACCCATTGCCCACACCTAAATCCGTTACTGGCCACAGCTGTTCATAACTGAAACTAGGTGCTGTAAAAAGGCATTGCAGAAATCCATGCCATGCATATGAGTGGCCACTTTGTTGAATGCCATACGTGTACTGCAGTGTACTACTTACTGGTCACTTGGATCGTCTGTAAATCTGGAGGCTCTGCTCAGAGATCCGTTTGTTTTTTTATTGCTTTTGCATTGGGTTATCATTCACTACAACTAACCAATTAAAACCACCCTTGTAAGAAGTGTAGGTCAAGAATTAACATCTTGATGACCCTTGAAGAGCTATTACAAATTAATTCAAACTACCATCTTTACATGTCCCCTGGGCCAGGTTTTCTATGTACATTTTCTAGATTCTTCTGTAAGTAGGTGTAGAATGGCAGAAGGGGTTATCCATACATACACAAATAGGCAATTGATAATAAATAACAAAGATTTAGCAGAGATCGTCCTGGTTCTATTACGTGTATGGTTTAATGAGACACCTACAACTATTGACCTTAAGGTTACAGTATGTGTGCGTGTTGTATTACTACAGAACCAAGATTGTAACCAAAACCTCAAGCAAAGTTTTCCTCCTTGACCAATATTTTTTAAGTGATCCAGTCCGATACTTTAAATTTAATATTTGAGCTAAAGTTATAACAGTTTATCTTGACTTGGAAACATGACAAAGAGGTACGTCAGAGTGGTAAACCCTTCTGAAATTTGGGACAAATAATGTACGAAAAACTGCACTATTCGTGTTCAGCTCATTTCCTATTCCAATTGTCACTTTCAATCTGCATTTATAATTTGACATTTAAAACGATTTTAAAATCGGTTACTATGCAATTAATGAAGTTAGGTAGCATTGTTCATTATTTCTCGCCCATTGTTACTTACCGTCCAGTACTCATTTTGACAGCTTTTTTCATGCATTTTTCCTACCATGGAAAGTAGATAGAAACTCCCTGGTGATCCAAAGAAAGTTTGAGTTCCTGTTTAAATGAACATGTTTTGGAGTACGTTAGAGTTTGTTAGGAAATAAAAATAACATCTGATTATAATAATTAGGTATTTCAGGAATAAAATAGACGTTTCATTTATCACTTATGTTAATGTTGGGTCAGTGAGTACATTGATGAACTCTTCAGGTGTTAATGTTTTTTATCCATTGCTTTTCCACTAAACTGTATTTACTTAGTTATTTTTTAAATTATGTATCAAATGTACTAGTCACAAACATCGGCAATGTATAAAACAGAGGAAGTGACATGCACGTGGTTATGATCGGAAAAAAAATACTGCATACCCATTGACAATATCCAGTCGTTACTTGCGTGACTGAACATTGTCGTGGATGAATGAATTAAAAAAAAAACGGTAGTATTGAGTTACCACAAGCTAGGACGTAGCCATAGACAAGTTAAATATGTACAATGTTCAGTTAAGTTTTCTGTACCTGCAGGCAAAGCAGCAGGTAATGTTCATGAGTATCAGTTAATGATAGTAAATGAAACGTGAATATAAATAATTTTCATATACCCTAATGTAGGCTATTTATACGGTGTAGGCATGCATTCCAGTATCTGTCAAAAGACTAGGGTAGGTGCTAGATGGGATTTAGAATTAAAAAAAAGTGCCTATTCGTGAAGTTCTAACACAAATGCAAAGATTAGTTTAACATTAAGCACATGTGATAAGTAGAATGTATTAAAAAATACATTGAGAGTGAAATAACATTAATTATAATTTTTTAATAAATATTTTGCCTCGTTTTAAGGACACATTTTTAGTGTTCTTAGCATTCTATGTAAATAGAATTTATGTAAAGAGTTAAACCAAGCCAGTAATTCAAATTGAAATGGTATTTTTTGGTCAGTTTGCTGAAAGAACTCGCTTGTCTACGTAATTTTAATCAAAATAACATTTTAATATCGTGTACCTCTGGTATGCTTAAATTTATCCGCTGAGTGGAGGAGAACGGGGAAAAAATGACTCGTAGGCCTACAAGTAGGTCGAGTAATAAATATCTCCACAAAAATATATTTTAATTCTGGAGAACATTTTCGCGAAATTAGGTTGCAGTACCAGACTGTTACATAACAGGGGGATGCAACAATGGTACAGCAACACCTGGTCATTTAAACGACAACTTTTTACAATAATGTCTTCATAACTTTTTTCTTCATAATCTTTTTGTGGAATTACCTTTGATGAGCACACTAACTTTGGAGGATGGGAGGTGAATAATAATTACACACAATTATTCTGCGTGTTAAAAGTTTCCAAGGGAAGGAGGGAGGATTGGAAAATAATTCTGTATGCTAGGATTTTCAAATAGACATGGACATTGAATTTGTTGATAACTTGGTTCATAATCAAATAAGTTTTATAGTGGTATTACTTGACCCATTTTTAGGCTTCGTATTCACTTCAAAACCTCCCCTCCCACCAAAATAAATTCAAAGTTGTGTAACTAACAACAGATACTTAAAATGAAGTCAGAATGGTACACAAATATTTTGTGATGTTTTGGCGGCAGCAGAATTCTGTCCTCTGTTACCAATAAATAAAACAGCTACAAGAATAAACCCAAAGCATGATAAACCACCATTCAAAACTGCAGGCATGCTACAAACTGGAATAGAAAATTGAAATCTTTAGCTTATAAAGTTAACATTTCTTCCAAGGATAATTGAGCCTAAGTCGATCGTAATATAAGCCTAACTA
>JAHWFP010154319.1:105731-197778 GCA_023313725.1 Lithobius niger | reverse complement strand
GGAATGGGGCAGAGGAAGAAGAAACAAAATAAAGATGTAGAACAAAAGGAAGGTAAAAAATTAACCATGTTCTTCTGAACATAATTGCAGGATATTATTATCAATGGAGTCTCCAGTGGGTCACAACATCAAAGGAATTGACGGGGCATTTACCAAGATGGGTGATGAGGCTCCAGCATTACAACTTTACGATCATAAACCATCCTTGGAAGAGCAATTCTGTGGTGGATGCCCTATCCAGATCTCCCACTTTTGACCAGAGTAGCATGATTGTTGCATCCATAGAATAGGGCAGTGACACAACGTTGTAAGGAGCAGATGCAACTCCAGATTTTATTTATAACAATGTTTAGGAGGTTAATTAGTGGCATGGCCATTAAATTCCTATTTCAGACTTGCTCTAGCCTGACGTTATCAGGAATATGGTAATCATTTATACCTATTTTCTTGTCTATTCATGCTTTGATTTTTCTACAGTTGGTAAAAGACCCGATTGTGGGTTGAATCGTTGTGTTTCTGATATTTTTTATGTGCACTTCTTTGCTTATTTTTAAAGAATCATTTCAAAGTATTCTAGTCATGGTAGGATATTTCTTCAAAAGCTCGTGTTAATATTATGCTCGTAGAATTATTTAGTGGACCTCTTTTTTCACATTGTGTCATTTTTTTTACTTTTCATCATAATTTTCAAAACCGGAAATAGTTAAATGATACCTAGTAATACAGTTAACAGAATATTTTTTTAAATTAGGAATCTATAAATACAGAATTATTAGGAACGATCCCTAACAGATGCTATGCTTTTATTTTTATTTATAATTCCCATTTTTTCCTAATAAGATAAAAACAAAGCCACATGCACTTGCAGAAAAAACGTAAACTAATATTTCGGCACCAAATAAACAAATAAACGTTTGCGATGCCTTCATCAAAGGAGCAAAAACAAATCACATTGTCACAGGGTCAAACAAATAAGCCATATTTCTCACCTAATTTTAGTGCTGTCATGCTACAACCAGATAAAGCGTTAATATTACTAAAAAGGCAGCCTACAATAAGTCATACATCAAAAGCAAATGTGGTTGAAGAGTTTGTAAGATAAAAACCTGGTAAAATTAGAGGGACTTACACATAAAACAGGTGGGAATTGTTGCACGGCCATAATGGAACTGGGAAGTGAAAGAGAGGCTAGGCAAGGCCAGTTGAGAGCAGACCAAGCAGTAAAGCCTTACAGGGAAGGAAAGGAACCAAAGGTGACTACAAGGTACAGAAAGGGCAGCATAGGTGCAGGGAATGGCTAGACACTGGGTGGGAAAGAGACGAGGAGGGTATGAATTGTCAGTGAACTTTGGTAGTGGTGGGGGGGGGGGGGGGCGCAGAACTGGAGTCAGAAGGGAAGGAGTGGATTTTTTTTATCGTGGGGGAGTCAGTGTTAGGAGAGGAGTTTTGCCCGGTGGGTCATGATTTGTGAAGTTGGAAGCACATGGTTGAGGGCTGATGGTTTGTTTTTAAAGATTTCAAAAGCTTCAAAGGTAAATCTGGAACGGTGAAAGTTAAAGTTGCTGATGAAGGCATCGCACACGTTTATTTGTTTATTTGGTGCCGAAAATATTAGTTTACGTTTTTTCTGCAAGTGCACCCGGCTTTGTGTTTATCTTACTTTCGTTGCACTCTCTTTAATATATTTTCCTAATAAGCTGATTTAAAAAAAAATTTTTATCAGCAAAAAATACTCTGGTGTTTTCATGTCATACTTATTTTCTTAAAATGATTAGAAATAAAATTGTTTTTTTTCGTTTGATAAAATTGCTTCATTCCTTTTGGTTTCCTATTGTAATAATTTTTTTCTTGAGATGATATTTTCACAGTTTTTTTTTTCACCCAACCAAGCCCCAAATTAATTATTTCCACCAAACCAACCCTCAAATAAATTAATTTATTGCTTAAAATTCGAAGCTAGTCTTATTTGTGCACTGTGCACAAATACCAACTGTATAGCATTACCTTGCATGGCCTTGAATAAAACTCTACATCTTCCACTTCTAACTACTCAGTGTTGCACAAATTGTCTATGGGTGAGTGCGTATTGGATCTGGTTGATTTCACAGACAATGACTTCAAAGACACTCATTTCACATATGGTTATCTCACAAACAAGGTCATTTCAGTGATACTAATTTCACAAACGATAATTTCATAGACACAATCATTTCACAGATATGATCATTTAACAGACACGATCATTTCACAGACACTTTCAAAGCCTTATGTCCAGCACAAAATCAAAGGTGCCATGCTCGTATTTTTAAGAAATCATTGATATGTAACTTCTGTAGATTTAATTAACCCCGACCAGTTTGGATTCTTACCACGTCGTTCAACTACTTTACAATTGCTACTTAGTCTTGACAAAGCTCTGCCATAGATATTGGGGTGCCATCTGAAAGTGTTTATTTCGATTTCTGCATAGCTTTTGAATCTGTGGTTCATTCTAAGTTACTTTTCAAACTTAAGCAATCTAGTTTTAGTGGCAGTCTCAGTAATTAGATTTCGTCCTTCATTGAGGGCAGAATACAGCAGGTCCGAGTTGGTAGTTTGGTTTCCTCCCTACTACCAGTCATTAGTGGTGTTCCTCAGGGCTCTGTCCTGGGCCCACTCCTTTTTGTGATATACTTAAATGCTTTAACTAGTTGCAATGCATCGACTGCCCTCTCGAAGTTTGCTGATGATCTAAAGCTTGACTCAATGATTATCAGTGAGAGCGATTGTTACTCGTTTTCACATGAAATTGCATCGGTAGTAAGATGGTCTACAGAATGGCAGCCGCCGACCTCAATTCCCAAATGCCAAACTATGCATTTGAGAAAAATGAATCAAAACAGAACCTACCCAATTGATATGCACGTTCTACCAAATATTGATGGAGTTAAAGATTTGGACGTCTGGCTTAGTAGTGACCTAAATTTGGTCTTCACTGTACCAAAATAACTGCGGTTGTATATAAATGCCTAGCAATTGTAAAATGTTGCTTTTCAGCCGGGGACCTGAAGATTAAAGTTTAAGCATTTAAGGTCTTTGTGCGTCCGATATTGGAGTGTGCTAGCCCAGTTTGGTCGCCTTTCTTTTTGCAAGTTATTGACCGGATTGAGTTCGTTCACCGTAGGTTTACGAAGTCACTTCCTGGATTGCGAAACGTCTCTTATATTGAACGACTTCGAATAACAGGCCTTGAATCACTTGAGCTTAGGCGTCTCATGGCTGATCTGATCCTTACGTACAAAATTGTGCACGGGCATCATCCATTGCCACTTTTTTCGACCCATCCAATACAAATATTACTCGAGGCTACTCATTGAAGCTAAATCGACAATCTGCATGATCAAATTACCGGAAGTAACTTTTTCTTGTTGAGGGTAATTGAGTCATGGAACTCACTACCAGAATCAGCGGTATCATCAAATACTGTTCAGGACTTCCGCAGAATTTTAAATACACAGAATCTCGTGAGATTTTTACCTCTTAGGCCTGAGTGGTTCTAAAATGAATTTTGGGTCCCTAAATTTACATCCTTTTCCATTGGGCAAGGTACCTTTGCTCTGTTCTTTTTACACTTTATTAATTTTTTTGTCTCCTCGTGCTGTTTTTAAGAATTTGATAGGCTTTTAAATTAATATTGTGATACCACAAACAAATTGGTTTTTTTTTAATAATTTTAGTATTGAATAACTTTTGTCTTTGTCGCATTAATGTAGGTGTTTTTTGTTTAGGCTGGCTGTTAGTGACTATTCAGTCCTTACTTGTCCTGTTGATGAAGCAACAAAGCTTATTATTGTCATTTTAGTTCCAACTAACACGTCAATGGTTCGGAATGTCTAGGTGCCAAGAATGTGAAAACGTGATGCAAACAAATGAAGGTGATGTTTTATGCTGTGCATCATGCAAAGGAAAATATCACTACAAATGCTCGGGTTTGGATACATCGACCATAAAAGCAATGGGGGAAAAAAGAAAGAAGAATGGATGTGGAAGAGATGCAGGAAGATCAGACAAAACTCTAATTCCAATGAAGATAATTCTGAATTTGAAAATAATGAGAGTGAAGAGGAAGTTGACACCGATAAAACAAGTAAACAAACAGACACGGCAAAATCACATAATGCAGGTGTGGGAAAAAAACGACACTGCACTTGGAAGAATTGAACTCAAGATCAATGAAATCCATGAAGGAATGTAATTTATCGAAGCAATATAAAGATATACCAAAAGAAAATAGTCAAATCAAGAAAGAAAATGCTGAAAACAAGAAGCACATTGCAGAACTCAAACAAGAAAATTACGATATAAAAAAGCGATTGCAACTGATAGAAACTAAAACAAGTATTGTTAATGACTGCAAATCGGAAACTAAGGTACTAAACACCAACGTGAACGCCAAGTTGTCGTCGCGCCATTAAGCCTCAATCCCCCCCCCCCCACACCAACGTGAACGTAATCAAACAATGTCAAAATGAAAGCGAACAATACAGTAGAAATTGAAATATTGAAATATTTGGTGTGAATAGTGAACAAAATGAAAAATTAAAGATACTGTAGACAGAATTGTCGATGAACTGCAGTTACGCAACTTTGATAATAATAAGATTGATCGACTGCCGACAAAAAAACAGTAAATTCCAGGATCAATTATCATTCAATTTAAGAGCAGAGTTTTCAGAGATGAATGGCTCGTAGGAAAAAAGGTAGGATCACAAACATTGACACCACCGAAATATATGTGAACGAACATCTCACACCATTCTATAAATCCCTGCTCCGGAAAACAAACAATCAGCTGAGACTGTAATTTAAATACATCTGGTTCAAAGATGGAAAAATCCAGCTAAGGAAAAACGAAAATGAGAAGTACATCCCAACAATGAAAACTGAAGCTGACTTGGAAAATATGGTAAAAATAAGGAAACCTCCTGACAGGTCATTCCCACAAGGATATGCAAGAACGATATTTAATTTTCTATCAGATTATTACTATTCTTGGTCACAATAAAAGCCAATTAAAAGATATAAAACATAAAAAAAACTTTCAAGATGGCGAGTCTGGCAATGCCAGCAGTAGTGTGCTTATCCGTTTTTAAAGTTTTTTTTATATGTTTTATACCTTTTAATTGGCTTTTATTGTGACCAAGACCAGCAATAATCTGATCGAAAACTAAATAACGTTCTTACATGTTTTTGTGGGAATGACCTGTAGGGAGGTTTCCTTATTTTTACCATTTCATCCACCCACAAATTAATTAATTTTACTATTGGAAAATATTGTCAAATAATATAATAAGAACAATGGCGACACGCAACAATGAAGATGATGAGGACGATATTGGTAATAATATCTTTGATGATTTCAGTGACTTTAAAAGTAAGTTCAATGTTCTCAATGTTATGAATAGCTTTGCTTGTATCCAACTAAATATACGCAGCTTTAAAATGCATAGGAACGAATTTCTCATTGATTTGCAAAATAGTAATGTTCTTTGGGATTTCTTCGTGTTAACGAAAATTAATCTTAAAGAAGAACGGAAATTAATCTTAAAGAAGAAGAACTATCATGTTATAACACCGAAAATATGAGCATATTGCAACTTGTAGAGAAAATCAAAAAGGTGGTGGTATTATGTTTTTTATCAAATCTGATATACAAATTTAAAAGCAGGATATCATCATTCTAAAATACAATAACGTTTTAGACATAACAGTGAAATGCAAAAACGAAGATCTCAACACTATCTCAACATTATAGCTTACCGTAAACCATCATCGAGTCGCATTAAGTTTATACACTACTTAAAATCATATTTAAAGAAAAAAAATGAATAAAAAACTTTAAATATTATTTTACTTGGAGATTACTTAATAAATTTAATTAATGAAACACTAGACACATCGGAAAAGTATGATATTGAAAAATTTTAAAACGTTATGGCATCTAATGGTTTGGTTTTTGTGAAAAAATTAATTCGGCATCTAGAGAAGAATACAGATTAAATAAAATCTCTCGCTCTTGCTTTGAAGTAATGTATACTAAACTTAAAAAATATATCTGCAATAGTTTTGTTGTAAAGTTTAAAGTGGCGGATCACTTTATACTGGCGTGATCATGTTTAACACTAGTAATGATCATGATGTAAGTAAACATGAAAAATCTAAATTTATGACCTAACTAAATCATATGAGCATTGTTAAACAACTGAACAATATAAACTGGGATCCTTTGAATAGGTTACCAGATCCAAATGACATATATAATGAAATTGAAAAAAAAACTAAAAATATTTACAATACGAATACATTGTTAGTAGACGATCAGCAAAGTATACAATGAAAAATGAATGAATGAACAAAGAACTTTTCGATTTAGTAAACAAACAGAAAATAAGATTGTGGTCGAAAATTAGCAAAAGTAAAACCCCATCTAACGAATTAAAACCACCTTGAATTACCTTGACTGCAAGAGAACTGTTAAGAACAGAATAAATATAACAAAAAATAAATATAAGAACTTATTCAAAAATAACAGTAAGGATAGCACCTAGGTGTGGAAAAAGATAAAAAACTTGTTAGGTAAAACTAAGAAAGTTAATATCGACGAACAGTTAAAAAATACTTCTGGTAACGAAAATATCCATTCTCTTCTAATAAATTTTATTAAATGTTTTGCTACAAAAATAAAGAACCATCGGTTAAATAAAAATAAAACTAAAAGTTTTCTACAAACATAAAAAAAGACTAAAATGGTAAAAAACTCAATATATATATTGACACTAACTGCCTACGTTATTAGAGAGATACTGAATAACTTAATTATCAAAAATTCTACTGAACATGATGGCTTCCAGTTAAAACATTTCTTGCAGTCAAAGGAGAATACCATTAAATTTATGTTTATATTAATAAATGCCGTTATACATACTGAAATCTGGCTAGATAAAATTTAAGAAACAAATACTTAGACCGATTTTCAAGAAATGCAACAAACGTGATCCAAAAAATTACAGACCTATGGCACTTTTGCTAGTTCTCAATAAGATAGTTGAAAAGTATTTTGCTTCTAGAACTGAACAATTTTTAAAGAAATTTAAGTTTTGTTACCAAAACGTTTGGTTACCAAAAAAGCAAAGGAACGATTATTGCTCTGCATCATATTAAATAACCATATCACAAGAGCTTTAAACTAGGGTACATTTGCGGGAGCTATTATGATTGACTTACAAAGTGCATTTAATACACTCAACAAAAACATTCTCAAAGATAAATTACTTGCTTGTGGGATTCGTAGAAAAATGTTAAACATTATTTAACAGTTTGACAGTTGTTATCTCCAGAGCAGAGACGGCCCCAGGATTGGTTAAGTGTTCAGAGGTTATGAATAATCCGTGGATCGGAAACTTACGTCTACGCTTTTAGTATAAAGGATAAATAAATACCGCAGGACTACAATATTTGAAGACTGTTAAACTTCTCTGTATTTATTCTCTCTTTCTGGATAAGTGAGGGAGAGTCAAAGCAAAGCGGTTGGGAGTTTAGCGCACAATATGACCAGCATAACCCTCTTGGTATTAGGAAATTACCTTGGGGGAAATTGGGGTTTGAGTTTTCAATATGGTGAAATCGTAGAAAAGAAAGGCCAACACTTACAAGTTCATAACAAAAGCAAATCGATCTTTCACCTTACATCCGGATCCATGGAGGAATTACCAAAAGGATGCCAGAAGTCAGTATCCTAAGTAGAAGTTCGTAAGCCCTATTTCCCTTTTTTGGCTACATGAAGCAAGGATGGGCACAAAATACACTGGGCTCCAACAAGAGCCATTCTTCTACAAAACAGCATTCAGAGAAAGAGAAAGAACAAGATGGCATACAATACATAGGAGCACGCCCACAACAATGGGCATTACACATGCAACTAACAAGTTGCAAGTGAAGTAACCAGGGAGGAAAGACACTAGCACTAAATTTGTTGGACAGGGGAGAGAGAGCAAGGGTAACAGCCCCAGTAAGGAAATATGCCTGACATCCCCCCCCCCCCCGAGGGCTAACGAGGTGTCAGCAATTAATCACAGCAAACAAGGTAAAAGGAAAAGGCAAAGGGTACGAACAGGGAAACCCAACGAAAACGCCCAGATAAACTGGAACGGGCAGTAGGCAATAGGCATGGCTTTTTAACTTTTAGTTTACAGTAGTTTGGCTTAGGCTGTGTCCTCTCCCCCCCCCCCCCCCCATGGGCGTGAGAATGGGTAAGTCCGGACGGTAGTAGAGCATTGGTATCGAGATCAACCTCACAGAGGCTAAATATATAACCATAAGAAAAGCACAAGTACAAACATTAGCATTCAGCTTAACAAAGATGAAATTCCAACCAGGAAAGAAAGTAACAGAGGACCAGAGAATTAGTATTAATGGTGCCAGTCGGAACATGGAGTTACAGGATTAAACACTTAGAAGGTAAGTTAGATTTGTTATAAAAGATAAATAAATGGCATCAAAGAAACATTGAAGATAAACATTAGGATGGATATGGAAACCTACGTATACGAGCGGTGCTTACAGGTTTGGTGAGCATGTCGGGGATCAACTCTTCACTGAATAGATAGTGTAATTCGAGTTTATTGCTGCGGACAAGGTCACGCAGAAACCATAGTTTCCGCACATAGTGCTTCGACCTCGCACCCAAGTCCAGCTTATCCACAAGTGAGATTAAAGATTGGCTGTCGGTGCACAAAGGTAACGGAGGGTAAGGGGGAAGAACTTGGCCGAGTTCTGTCAGCAATTCGTAAGTCCAGACCAGCTCGCGGGTGCAGTCAGTCATTGCGACGAGTTGTGACTCCATGCTGAGTAGGCATGTTACTGTCTGTTTTTGGGACTTCCAAAACACTAGCAAGTCGAAGACAGTCACTGAGTACCCTGAAAAGCCTTTATCATCATTTGTTGCACTCCAGGAAGCATCAGCATAAGTTCCACCCCATGGGTATAACATAATGATATGACCTGGTCGTCTTCAAATATTTCACAATACGCTTAGCCGCATCAAAGTGCACTACCCTTGGCGCATGAGCAAACAAAAGGGTGTACACATGGGGAAGGCCACGTCCGGCCGCGAAGCTTGGGCGATGAACTGCAGCAAACCAACAATTGCCTCCGTGAGAGTACCACCCGGGAACGTGTCGGCTTGGCATTTTCGAGTTCAAAGGCTTCGACCACTCTGTCAGTGTACTTGATCTGGGAAATAGAGATACCAAGCTCATTTAACTCGAGGTGGTATCCCAGGCAGAGAACGTTAGACATCTGGACCAACGAGAAGTGGTAGTTTATCTGAAGCACCACTTCATCCATAAGAGATTCGTTGCCGCAGGATAAGCAGTCATTCATATGACAACAGAGGGCCAGGAACTTTTCCTCCCTGAAGAGCACGGAAACGCACGGATCACTGGCGAGTTGGGACAGCCCACACTTCAGTAGAGTGTCCCTAAGATGCAAGAACCAGCATCGACCTGAGGACAGATAACCGTACAGTGCCTTTAGTAGGTTTCAAACGACATCACCTGGGGGCCGAGGGCACCAAGCTGGGGGCACTAGGTAAGCTTTGACGTCAATCTTGATTCGAATATACGCTGAGCTACGTCGTATGTCCTCACGACGTATGACTTGGCTGCCGCCAGTCGAAGAAGAATCTTTAATGATTGTTACTTGACAACGGGCGAATCACTATGCACAAAATCAATACCAGGGCGTTGATTGCATCCGTAAGCAACTAATCTTGGTTTGTATTTTTGGAGGGAACTTGTCGGAATTGTACATCTTTGTGAAAACCCACTTGGAATGTACGATCCTTCTTCCTGGGGGACAAGGTACAAATTCCCACACCCGGATATAATCGAGCATTTGGAGTTCTGCTTGGACCACCTTTTTCCTCTCTTTGGCATCTGGACGACTCATAGCTGCCTTGAAAGTCAGAGGGTCCCGATCAGGTACCCCTTCTGCACTGCCGCTGAATACCCAGGAGTCGTAGGGCATGAAGACAACTCGTCTGGTGTCGAAGACTCCTTGGTACTTGACCCATTAAGTAGCTCGTGAGGGCATTTGGTCGTATAGGGCGTCTCTGGCATCGATTCATGGGGATCACAGTTTGGAACGTTTGAGGTATTTCGAACATTTGAGGACATCTCCAATCTGAGCGAGTCCAGATGCAGTAGTGTACGAGCATCGGTAACAGTAGTGTCCAAGCATGGGTCCTGTGGAGGAGGGATGACATCCGCTGTCACCTGATCTGCATGCGGCATGCTCCGGGAGCCTTTGGCGTGGTGCCCCACCGATTCTGGAGACGGAACTTGGACAGCGTTAGTTTCAAATAGACTCCCACGTTCAGCAAAGAGAAGCTTTAAACCATGGGGTCGTTCATTTGAACGTACATAGACACCCCCCAGGGTGTTACAGTTGTAATTTGACCAGAGCAACATTCTAAGCGAAACGAGGTTAGTCCTTGTACATTTGGTACAAGAAGGACATCCTGCAACAATACTGAACCTTTATACGGAGTTCCATCACGGGTATCCCGATGATTGAGACATCACCAGTGCAATAACCTGTAGTAAAAGTCCCGTAGCTTGCAAGTTCCACACATACCTTGTGCTGCTGTTTGAGGTTTACTGGTCGATCGATTCTATTAAGAATCGTCGCTGTCGCTCCACTATCCAGCCGGTATAGCCCATAGATGCATGTATGCAGAGATTCGGATTGTCCGTAACAGAGGCTAAGCCCAAGTAAATCCACCAACGGAGGATGCAGGGTGACCTCAGCAAAAACGAAAGACGACCGACTCGGACTCACACAAGTGGAAGGGGCATGTCGCTAAATTACAACAGGTACAAAGAAAATGAAAAGGATTCCAAAATTCTTAGATATATGTGGGCAAGACAAAACATTCAAGTAATAAACGTTAAAGAAGGTTAAGCATAACCAAAGGTGACAAAATCTGTAAAGGTGCGATATCCACGCAAGAAGTGGAGGATGAGATTCAGAAAAAATTAACAGAAACTTCATACCACGAACAGGAGGATAGAGCCTTACACAGAAAAGCCATTGTGAAAACGGTTATAAAGAATCAAAGTCGAAATAATGCAAGATTGCAAAAGTGGTGAAGAGACACTAAAATATCTGACAAATACAAGTAACCACAAATTGCACTTATGACAACATAAACATCAGGCAATACCAGCAAATAATAAATAAATTCACGACAAAACATTTGCTGCAAATAATTAGTAACCATATACCCCTGTGGTCTGACACTTTCCGGGCAGTACACTAGTGTAGTGCTAAAAAAACATGTGTTAGAGGCATGTACTCAAACTTTGATGAATGCGGTAGGGTTAATCTACTCACTATATTGTAAGCTCATCTGACCCAAAATCCAAGTTTTCTTCATTAGGTTAACAAACGAAAGTTAGACATAAGGCATAAATCCACTAGATTTCTATGCATTATTGCAGCACACGGCGTATTGAATTAAGGCAAACACAATTTCAATTCGTTCAATTCGGTGCCAATTCTTACGGTGATCGTACATGCACAATAGAACCGAAATAAATAAAATTAATAGTTCGTAATAAAAGCTCACGTATCAAATCGCACGACAAAATGTACATGTAAGTATTTGCAGTACTAACTCTCACGTAAGGTAATTAATATCATCATTCAAAGATCATGCCGTAATTAATATAACATAACTTGAAACCAAAACACTAGGAAAATTATCACGGTAAAATGATCAAAACTTATATGTATACACTTCATAAAGGATACGATTCTGTCAAGTATGATGGCAAAGGCAATATAGGCTATCCTTGGTGGTGCTTCGTCTTGTAAATGTAGACTAATCGGGTATAATTTTCGTACAAGGGGGAAGTAACGCGAAATAATACCGATAGAAACAGTTCAAGTCTTTAACCGCAAGAGTTCAACCACTCAAGTTCTAAAATTAGGTTAGGTGGACAAGTTCATCAAGACGTTCGGGTTAGGCGTCAAACATTTTTTGTTGTTGTGAACTGCACTGTCGGGAATGATAATACCGCTGTGCTTCGAAACGTATCGAATTGGATTAAAGTTGTTGGCGTTACTCATAGATGATAGTTTATCATGTCAAAATCGCTACGAGCGATGACAAACCAAATTGCTACCAGACATGATGGAGGGACGGCACATGACCGCCTCACGATGCTGGGATTAAGGGGATTGGTCCTGGAGAGGGGGAGAGCCCTAGTCGTAATGGTGGGATGCCTGAGGTCGTACTGCAACCAGGACAGTTGTTATCTCCAGGGCAGAGATGGCCCCAGGATTGGTTAAGTGTTCATAAGATATGAATAATCTGTTGATCGGAAAATTAAGTCTACGCTTTTAGTATAAAGGATAAATAAATACCGCAGGATGACAAAATTTGAAGACTGTTAAATTTCTCTATATTTATTCTCTCTTTCTGGATAAATGAGGGATGGTCAAACCAAAGCGGTTTGGGAGTTTAGCGCACAATAGGACCAGCATAATCCATCTTGGTATTAGGAAGTTGCCTTGGGGGGAAATTGGGATTTGAGTTCTCAATACGGTAAGAGCATAGAAAAGAAAGGCCAACACTTAGAAGTTCATGACGAAAGCAAATCGATCTTTCACGTTACCTCCCTGAGTCCGGATCCAGGGGGGAATTACCAAAAGGATGCCAGAAGTCAGTATCCCAAGTAGAAGTTCGTAAGCCCTATTTTCCCTTTGGCTACATAAAGCAAGGATGGGCACAAAATACACTGGGCTCCGACAATAGCCATTCTCCTACACAACAGCATTCAGAGAAGGAGAAAGAACAAGATGGCATACAATACATAGAGCAGGCCCACAACAATGGGTATCACACATGCAACTAACAAGTTGCAAGAGAAGTAACCAGGGAGGAAACACACTAGCACTAAATTTGATGGACAGGGGTGAGACGACAGCAAGGGCAACAGCTCCCGTAAGGAAATCTGCCTGACAGTGTTCCTGGGGTAATGCAAAAGGCCTGTAACAAATTTTTTTTAAATCATTTATTTCTAGCCAAACACAGCAAATGTATTCAAGGTACCATGTAGTAGATATCTGAAAATGAATGGTACTGGATTCTAGACTGTAGGCAAGACAACTCGTTACTATCCTCTTTGGTCCCCAGTGGTACTGACATATCCACGCTTCTCCAATTTGTTCTACCCCTTCCCAAATATTTGCTGCGTAAAGACTGGCCCACAACTTCCGAAGATCAAGACACACGCTAGTGTGTCACCCGCCAAGATAAAACGATAACATCCAGATAAAATATATATATGAGCATGGCGACCACTAGACACGTGTGTCTTTAAAGCAAAGGCAGTTAGACTGTTTTCAGTCATCTGAAGATAAATAACAATGCGACAGAAGAGGCTGAAACTTGTTTGGTCGGGAGACATTGGTCGCTTGACAACATAAAAGTCACTGTTAGTGACACAGCTCAACGTTTTCTTGTTGAAAAAACGACATGAATAACGTTTATATTTGCCTAATTACTACAAACTACTACTGGTGACGCTTTTTTGTATCACGAAAATAAATTCCTCCATGCGGTGAACAAATCTGGTTCTTAGCTCATTTTACAGGTATTGCTCTGTAGATGTGCCCTTTTCATGTGGCACTTTCTAATTGGTCAAGTCGTTCAGGGGTTAGGGAGCTCAAAATGATCAAATTGATTGTTTTACATTGTTTTAAACATTGTTATTATGTAACAATGGCAAGCTGAACATTAAATAAATCCGTGCATTTGCAAGGAAATACTTCAGTACTAATAGAAAATACGAATTATTTGAAAAAAAATGACTGCTGTCCTCAAAATCTAACGAAAGCCAACTAAAAAAAAAAAGAAATGGACCAGAAAACTAGATTGGTGTTTCCATCTCATAAATACTAAGTAAAAAAAAATGGATTTCATCAATTTGGACCAAAAATATCTGATATCTACCTCAAAACAAAACTTGTTAAGGATTCCCGCCAAGCTTTTCAGCCATGCAAAGTCGTGATATCAAACGTCAAGCTCTTTTGCCCAGCTAATCCCACCCAGTAATATTTCGAAGGTTATTATTATTATTATTATTATTATTATTATTATTATTATTATTATTATTATACATGGCATTATATATAAATAATACATTATTATTAATATTATTCAACATGGCTGCTCCCATGGATGTTGGAGACTAAAAAACGCTGGACGAAAATGTAAGAATTTGATAGGAAAACGAGTGCTGCTCACACCCAAAAGTAAGGAGTGACTTTGTGAATGTTTAGAGCAGACATAGAGACAAACAAACAAAACGAAGTAAGTGTTGAAGTACTCGTTCTGAGCAAAAACATTTGAGGCAATCTGATCAAAAATAGTGAGGGGAAGACAGCCATTTATTTTTGTGCAGAGTGTTCGTTTCATTGAACTTTGTGACCCGGAATGAAACTGGTTGATCCGGAATGAAACCGAAAAAAAATGAAGTGCAGAGAATGTAAAGAGAAATTGGGAACTCAAAATGATAATGTAGTGTGTGGAAAATGCAAGGAAAAATTTCACTACCATTGTGCAAAGGTGACAGCAAAAACCTGGGGTGCAAAAAGTGTTAAAAAAAAAGAAGAATGGAGATGTTCATATTGCAGAATAAAGAAAATAGGAGTGGAAGATGAAAAAACCGTGACAGATACAGAAAGTAACAAAGACGAAGAAAGTGAAAGTGAAAACGAACAGGAAAGTGTAGGTGAAACCGGAAATGAAGCAGAGATGAACAATTTACAAAAAATGATGGTCAGAATTGAAAAGAAAATGGACACACTTTTGGGAGTACAGAAGACAATAGATAAATTACAAAAGGATCAAACAGATATAATAAAATCACTGGACTTTCTGAGCAACGAGATTACTGACGTGAAGAAAAATTTTCAAGAAGCACTAGGAAAAATAAAGGAACTGGAGGGAAGAATATTGGAGTTAGAAAACAAAAATACACAAAAAGTACAAGAGACGAAAAAATTGGATGCAAGAATTGCTGTTTTGGAAAAAAAACAAGATATGGAAAAACAATTGGAAAAAACAGTACATGAACTGGCAATGTCCACGCATGACAAAGAACAATATGACAGGAACAGAAACATCGAGATTAACCAACTAGGCTGGATGCCAGAAGAGAACTTAAAAGAAATAGTGCAGATAGTGGCTAATAACTACAACATACGTTGCTACAAACCTGAACAAGTAGAAGCTGCGCATCGAATACCCAACAGAAACAAGGAAAAAAAAAGTGCCATAATCATACAATTTAGAAGTAGGGAATTCAGAGATGCGTGGTTGGATAACAAAAAAAAGGTTGTTACTAATGATGATATTTATAGAAACGGAGATCGTAGCCGTGTTTATATCAATGAGAACATGACTCCTTATTTTAAGAACCTTTTTTGGAAAACGAAAGAATATGCCAAGACAAATGATTACAAATATGTGTGGTTCCAGAAAGGAAAAATAATGATGAGAAGAAACGAAAATGAAAGTGAAGTTAAAATTGTTAAATCAGAAGAGGATTTACAACAAAACAATAACAATGTATAGAAACAAAATATTTGATAAAAATGATGAAGTTAAAACAGAAGTGAAAAAGGACATTGGAAATAATTGTAGCCTAAAAGTTTTTCATGTGAACATGAGAAGCTTACGAAAAAATTGGGATTTATTTTTATATGAAATGTTAGAAACTGCAGTGATATGGGACGTAATAATTTTAACAGAAGTGAATATAAAACAGGAGGAAACAAATAACTATCAACTAACTGGCTATGTGAACTATAACAAAACTAGAGAAAAAACAATCAGAGGAGGAGGAATTATGATATATGTAAAAGATAATATTAATATAATAGAAGCTAAAAAAAAAGAAATAGTGGAGGAGGATTATATTGAAATTACACTCGAGAAAGGACTACAAAGATGTAAAATAATAGCAATTTACAGAAGCCCTGCATCGAATAAGAGAAAATTCATTCAAGAACTAAAAAAAATTATAAACCAAAAAAATAAAGCAGAAAATAATGACAATACAATAATTATAGGAGACATAAATATTGATACTCTCAAGAGAGAAAATGGAAACGAAGACAAACAAGATCAACTTAACATTGATAAATATGAAAATGTAATGGCAAGGGCAGGCTTTGAAAATCTGATTGAATCTGTAACAAGGGAAGAAGCCAAAATTGTCAACAATTTAGTGAAACTGCAAGAGTCATGTATTGACCATATTTATGTAAAATTAACAAAAGTGAATGAGAATATTAATAGTGGAGTTATAAAAAAGAAAATAGCAGACCATTACATTACTGCATGCTGGCTTTGGACTGATAACAAAGAGAAAAATCATAATAATGTAGAAGAAAATTACAGTAGAAAATATAAAAATAAAAAAAATAATAACTGAATTGCAACAAAAAAATTGGTGTTGTCTGGATAAAATAGAATGCCCAAATGAAATGTGTGCAGAGATTATACTTTCAATAAGAGAAATTTACGAAAAAAATCAAATAACAAATAGGCTACAAAAAAAAACTAATAAAAGTAAAAGTCAGATAAAAAAAAGAAAAGAATGGATAACTAATGAAATTGTTCAGATGATAAATAAAAAAAATAAAATATGGACAAAAATCAAAAAAGAAGATAAAAACATAAATCCACAGCTATTGCAAGAATACAGAGCTTTGAAAAATGAAATTGTGAAAAAAATTGACAAATGTAAACAAGATTATTACAGAGGTAAAATAGAGGAAATCAATAATGGTAAAACGATATGGAGTATTATTGATGAAATAAATGGGAAACAAAAGAAAAACCAAAATATTGATGATCAGCTAGTGAAAGTTTTTAAGGAAACAAATATACAGCAACTGGCAAATGACTTTAATGATACTTTTATAATGCAAATACCAAAATTAAGGGAAAAATGTGAACAAAAAATAAAGAATTATAAAGAGGGATATCATTATAAAACAAAACTAGAAAAGATTACAAGGAAAATTGTAAATATAAATAATAAGACCTTTTTTGTACAAAATCCAACAACAACAGAAATTAGAAATATAATAAAACAACTTAAAAATACAAGGGCAACAGGCATGGATGGTTTTAATACAGAAAATTTTAAAAAATCAGAAGATAATACAGCAATTTTTATTTGTAAACTGATAAATAGGATGATTGAAAAAGAAATATGGCCAGATCAATTAAAAATCCAAGTGCTGAGACCAATTTTTAAAAAAGGTGAAGCAAATAACTTTAATAATTACAGACCAATCTCTTTATTATCTATTATTGATAAAATAATCGAAAGATTCTTTTCAAAAAAAATAACTGAATACATTGAAAAGTTTAAATTATTAAATAACATACAATTTGGATACACTAAAAATAAAGGTACATCTGATCTATTAATCGAATTAAATGAAACAATAACAAAGGCTCTAGATGAAAAAAAATATGTAGGTGCTGTTTTCATTGACTTGCAAAAAGCTTTTGATTCTTTTGATCCAACAATATTATTGAAGAAATGTGAAAACATTGGTCTGCGTGGAAAAATTTACAATTTAATAAAAAGCTATCTAACAAATAGAAAATCAACAGTTAAGATAAAGGAAAACTACAGCAGTTATACAAATATCACATATGGAGTACCGCAAGGATCCGTATTGGGACCACTACTTTTCTTAATATATGTAAATGATATCGATAAATTTGTTAAAAAATCTAAAGTTTATATGTTTGCAGATGATACAATCTTAATTTCAATAAATACAAATTATACTGATATGATCAGCAACTTACAAAAGGACTTTGACATGATTAATGGATGGTTAATGGAAAATGAACTATATATTAGTGAAGAAAAAACATCATACCTTGAAATAACAGTACCAAAAATGAAAAATAAACAAAAGGCAAGAATAATAACACATTCTGAACAGTGTAAAAAAATTAAGTCCGGAATAAGTGATAATAGTTGTAATGAAACCTGCAAAGAAATTGAAACTAAAATTGTAACAAAATATTTAGGATTAGAAATTGACATGCATTGGAACTTTAAACAACAGATTTTAAGAATAATAACAAAACTTAGACAAATCATACCAAAGTTATATAATGTTAAATACATTTTGTCTAATAAAAATAAAAAAATTTTATATGAAGCATGGATAAGTAGTATTTTACGCTATGGAATTGAAATTTATGGTTTTGCAGCTGATTATTTAATACAAAGACTTCAAAAAGTACAAAATAAGGCAATTAAGGTCCTGTTCGGGAATAATCAAGAAAGAACTAATGAAATATACATAAAACATAATATTTTAAAAATAACAGATTTAAGGGATTATATAATAATTGTAAAAAACTATTATCAAAATAAATATAAAATATATGATGAAACAAAAAGTAATCGTTTGAGAACAACATCACAGAAATTTAAATTACCACAATGGAACAATACATATGGAACAAGAAATAAGAATTATTACATACCGAATATATATAATAAATTAAATAAGAATATGTTAGAATATCAGTCCAAAGCTGAATTAAAACGAAATCTTAAGACTGAATTAGTTAAAAAATATAAATTACAAAATTAATTTTAAAGATCATTAAAGGTACTCGTCGACTTATTGTGTTATTAAAATGTATTAGTTTTAATTGTAATTGTTTCTTATTTCATATATGTATAATGTAATTGTCATGTATAAAACTTGTACATTTATTGCTGCTCATACAAGTTTGTTAATTCAAACTTCGAGTATTTTTCATGCAATAAAAAATTATTATTATTATTATTATTTTAGAAAAATAATTATGGGAAGAGAAGACGAGTGTATTTTATACCAAATTTATTCAATGAAATTCCAAAAGATTTATTAAATTGCATAAATAAAGAGCTGTTTAAGAAGAGTGTAATTGAGCTCATCTTTCTTAATGAAAAATAAAAAATATAAATTTAAGATTATAAAACTAAACGGGGAAAAAATATTGACTTATAACGCCATGAAAAGAAATTGTATAAATTGTTTATTGTTCATTTGCTGTATAAATTGTTTATTGAAATATTGAATTATGATAATGTAAAAAAAAAATGTATTTATGTTAATAATTTACAATCTACACATGAGTAGTTGTTGTATGGTGACGTGATTAATGTTTCTATTATAAAAAATTACTGTTATTAAACTCACACAAACTGTATTATTACAGTTTCGAGGGTTGCATTTTTGTAACTGTTGAAAAATAAAATTATTATTATTATTATTATTATTATCATCATTTTCAATAATAATATAATATATAATATATTCAAGTTAAACATTCTCTCTTATAACTGTAATCTATGTACATCTTACATTTTCTTTTAAATGTAAAGTAGTTGATAAACTAAATTAATCGTATTAATAATATAACGTTGTGAAAATTGTAAATCTACTTATTGTTATTTATTTTGTATATGTATTGGTGTTGTTTTGCAGCTCACACAGGTTTCACGTAAACTTCGAGTAATGTTTTGGCAAATAAATATTATTATTAGTATAATTACATCATTTAACGTTTGAAGTCTTAGTCGGTGCGATTAGCTTAGCAAAAGAGCTTGGCGTTTGATATAACGACTTCGCTCGGCCGAAAAGCTTGGCTGGAATCCTTAACAAGTTTTGTTTTGGGGTAGATTCATATATACCATCAAATATTTTTTGGTTAACAAACAATATTAAAAAGTTAAAAACGGGAGTTTTAAAATATTTGTAAATGTCAGTGACATGATCGTATCTGTGAAATCATATCTGAAATGATCGTGTCTGTAAAATGATCCTGTCTGCAAAATGAGTGACTGTGAAATGATCGTGTCTGCGCAATGACAGTCTGTGAAGTGATTACTGCGAAATGATCAGCACTCATTTTTATCTGTTTGTGAGACGATGTTGCGTTGGTTTGCATACCATCTGGTTGTGGGAGGAGCTCCACATTATGGCGATGTTTTGAATTCTACGTTCTGTTGCGTATTTCCGGACTGTCATAGCACAAATTATGGTGGGAGATTTTGTATTCTGAACGTAAAAAATAAACTTCTGGTGTGAACACGGTACCTTCTGAAGCGTGCTAAGGATGCTACACATTTAATTTTGAAATTTAAGATGTATAAGTGAACAGATTTTCGCCTGCACTTTCCCATTTAATTATGAAGCAAGGGGACCAGTTGCAGGCAGATACTTTTCCTCTATAACTGCCCTCGCCCTTTAAGAGGACAACAAGTTATGGTAAACATGACAGTCAGTTGGTTTATAGTAGAGACTTGGCTAGTATTCAGGTAAGGCATTGTAGCCATTTCGACTTTCGACAGGGTTTTTCACAACGCTTAATAAACCAAAGAAGTGTTTAAAAAAGTTAAAAAGTTACCTTACCAATATTAAAACGGGTGCAATTGCCTTCAGGCAAAAGAACGTAGTCCCAGATTGCTGTTGGTGGCGAAAGAGCTGAACTTGATTTCTGTATCTATGTAAGGAAACACGCACTTAGTTCAGTTATACAAATAATTTTGCAAGATCGTCTCCAGCAAGATATCGTCATCATAAATATAAACAAGAAATGAAAACAAACAGTTGTGTTAACAATGTGTTAATATCTCAAGATGTTACTAGTAACACGCGAAGCATTAGTTTTCGTGAATTATGATAACAAAACAACATAAACAATAACTATTTAAAGTGTATATTGTTTATTTTTAAAGCATTGTATTGCATTTAATGAAGCACGCTTATGTTTGACCTAGAAGAAACCCGGGGCCGCTCATGAATTAAGTTTACAGACACTCTTTTCCCGACACTTTTCCTAACACTTTTCAGATTGAAACTGTTCGCCCGACGTGCGTGCCCGTTAGTACTGTCTTCCACCGTACAGGCTCCATCTTAATAAGTCCATCATAATTCTTATATTAATATATCCATAAAACATCCCCTGAAACATCTTATTCAGTTGATCGACCCCTCCCTCCTGGTTGCGTTTTCCATGCTGGTAGAAGGGGAGAGTACACTTGCAATGCGGGCGTGAGGTGTACATGCTAGGCTATTAGCCACTGCTTTGGAAATGTGGATTCTTCTCTCTACGCCCGAATGATTAAAAAAAACTGTAAGCCAGATGGTGGTTGATATATTGTCGTCACTTGGCAAGGTGTCTCAGTTTAGCCTGTTAGTTAGCGTCAGTGAAAAACCAAATCAAACTAATGCTTATTTTGCATTTGAGGCAGTGCGAGAGACTGTTCACCACTTCTCACGTCATCTTATCGCACACAGAGTAAGGACACTGTTAAGCAAATCGGTGGCCCACTGCAAAATCATCAATCTACCTGTACACTAAATAATGTCGAAATTATTTAACATTTTAGCGTCGTAAAAATGCTTTCTAAATTAATCAAAATTGCATCTATTTTTTTATGTAGTGCGATTGTGTCTAGGTAATTTCAAAAGTTGATTTTTTACTCAGTTCTCTATTGTCCAACAGTTGCATTTTTTTCCTGTAAACAAGTTAGCTCCTACCAAATTCTGCACCACTAGTGGCATAGGTCATGAATTAACATGTCAACATGTAACGAATTCTCTAGTCTTTAATAAGGAAAGGCAGAAACATTCAGTAACACCATCACCCCTATAAACCCAAATTTGAATTCATATTTAATAATTCGTTGTGGTTTAGCCTTGGGTTGGGGCCACCCTTGGCCAGCCATCACATCAAGCCGTTTTCTACTCCTGGCACGCTTTGAATTCATGGGTAATTAATGCTTGCGCGCGCTTGCTTGGGAACACCTTCTGTCGGCATATGGCAAACATTGTTAACAAAAGAATAAGCAAACACTTATTGTTGGCAACGCTTATTGCGTGTTTGCAGGTGGAGCTCGAGATTTAATTTTAAACTAATGTCACTAAAATGTTTGATTATAATTAAAATAGCAAAGAATTAAAACAATTACCAAATACGAAGACCAATACATCATCTTCTCCATGAATATAGATCTCCATGAAGATCGAGCCATTTGGGAAAGGTTTGAGCAATGACTATCAGAGAACTGACCAATTTGATCAATTGTACAGACTGCCCAAACTCACCCGTATAAGTATGGGACCATACAAAGACATCAGATACCTACGTCCGATGTGGAATGAGTTTTATGGATGACATAGTAAAGATTGGGCATGCCCTGATGGATGCCCAGACATGTATGTCACTTCTCCGCGGTGTCCTGCACCCAACCTTGTGGATGGTCAGGAATGCCTTGCTACGAAGTGACGTGGACTTACATTTGACACACTTCATCAAATGCTGTAGGATATTATGACCTATTCTTCACAGGAAGGACAATTTCCCGTTACAGGGCAAAATCTCTTTGCACCCACCATGATGCTCTATCGAGACATGAGTGCTCAAAGTTACTGGCCACAACCCATCGTTTTGAATCACCTGGGACCTACACAAGACTCGGCCACATGATGTAAATACGGGTATGCCACAGATACACAACCATACTTCTTAGAGAATGCTACTATGGCCCTAATCCAACCCAATATAAGGACCAACATTCGTCAACATCCGTCTACGAGAGTGTGTTTGCATTGGTATGAAACCTCGCACGTGTTTCATGACTGTGATAGGATGGACCTGTGGACTGTATACATTACCTTGCAACGTTATCAACTTTAATGTGTAAAAAATGCCCATAAGTGTCCCGTAAGTTCATCCCCTTACCCACATTACCAGGGGTAAGTAGTGAATTTCGAACTGTAACCCATGACAGTGGATGCACTTTGGTTTTTAAAATCAAGTTAGAAAACAATTGACAGATCTCTTTGCCCAAAAAAAGATTACCCTCGCTGCAGACTGTGCCTCAGCTGTCATAGTGTTGCTCGGGGACATAAGGGTTACAGGTTATAATTGGTATAGCATATCTCTTAGCTACCATTTTATAATTAAGAACGTAGTTGAGATGCCGAGTGCTTCACAAAATTTGGTGTATGCCTCACGTTTATAAAATGATGGTAGTAACACGAATCTGGGACAGCAGGGGTTTTATATGCGGCAAAAGAGACATCCTAAACGCCTAGTCATGTACGGGGATAGCATATTGATACGTCATACGATGTCGATGGTTTATCTGTAAAACGGGAGATTCACAGGGCAAACATTCAAGGGTAGGGAAATATTATTTTTCGTTAACCCACGAAATCATATTTCGTTAACAGAAAATACGGTAGCTGTAACATCAGATAACGTTCCTCGTAAGTGTTTAGTACCTGAGAAAGGGTATGCCAATGTTTCTAACGTAAGTGAAAATGTACCCCTGCAACGTCTGGTGCTGGAAAAATTTATGCTATGGTTTCTAGCGTAAATATTGTCACCTTGTCACCCTTTTGTGTTCCACCGTAATCCCCCATTTTTTTATCCGTTGATTATAGTATGGATTTAGATCACGTAAGTTTTGAAGAAGGAATTTACAAAAGTGGTAACATTTTTCCAACCTCTCCCCCCCCCCCCGAAATTACGATCCCCAAACATGCTTATGCTCCCAAACGTGCAACGACGGTTCTTCCCAACCTAACCTAATGGACCTAATTTTTTCCCCTTCGTGTTGTATTCTAGCGTGAATGGATCTAACCTAATGAAGTTAAAGCGTCCCCAAATGATGTAAAGTTGAATTCTGGCGTGAATGCACCTAACCAAACTCCCCGCTCCTCCTTCCCAATTACTAGTAAAACCCCAGGGAATTTTCGATTTGTTTCTTCCTCTAACCAGTCCGATGTACGATCACCTCAATCCAATGGTACATTGCCTTTTAACTGAATTTCCCAATTTGATTTGTCACCTACTAATGTGAGTAGATATATTTTAGTACTATGATGGACTGTGCTCAAAAACCATTGTATTCCATTGTTATCGAAGCCCCGCCCCCCAAACAGACCTACTACAATACCGGGTCTGCCTTCAACGAAACCTAGAAAAACCTTTTCGAAAAATAAATAGTAGACGATACCTACCAAGGGGCTGTGCTCATGAATGAAATTTTTTTACTGGTCGGTTGTACTGCTGTCAGTATGATCCACACAGAGGCAGTCTGAATGGAGAAATGTTTTTCGCAGTGTGGCTTCTACATTAAAAAAGAAAGTTTTGTATTCTGCGACAACCCCCCTTTAAATTTCTAGCTCATGTTAAACTCTCATTTCACATCGTGTCAAGAAAAACGTTCCACACCACTATAACAGGAAAACAGCGTTGAAAACGATTCATTAACTACTGGAGGATGCTCTTTATATGAGTATCCGGTAACGAGTTTAAAGTCAATTGGACCGTGACATCAATGCTTCTTTCCACAAGGTACAAACGTGCGTCATGACTATTTACACAATGGTGCATCCGTATTCAACATTTAAGTGACGTCGAGTGATTGTCGATTTCAGCAACCAAAAAGCTTAAAATTCTGCCTTCGTAATATTTTATTGCCGTAATTAATTTTATACTGGAAATCGTACACGGCGGACCTATGCACATCCTGGTGTAATCAAGCACGTCCTACTTCTGCATTCAAAATATGTACTACACCGAGAAATTTGTCATTTAGTGGCCATGGGAGCTTAGAAGAGTAACACTTGTAAGTAACCAGGTTTTTTTTAGGTAAGGTGACTTGTTATATTATGGTTCAATGCAAAAAAGCGGCTTCATTTATACACCTATATTGCCTTGCTGTTACCAGTCCTAATATCCAACAAATTCGGCACGAATCTGGAGTAGAGCTTATCGCCTTCTAACTACGAAATGTGGACCATGCTGATTGATGGAATCGTTGCACTTTTATTTTAATCGCCTTTTAACTACGAAATACTGAAATACTGCATACTGAAATACTGCATACCGAAATAATTTTAATGTCATCAAAATACTGAATACTAAAATACTGAAATACTGCATACTGAAATACTGCATACCGAAATACTGAAATTCATTCTACTATCCGACGTATAATATATTTATTGTTACACAGTTCAGTTCATGTTACGTTTTTGTGGATTTATGGCACTAGGCGTGCAACATGTCAACGTGAATCTGGGTTGCGGAGCGAATTGAATCATATGTAACAAGCCACCTTAGTTAACCTGGTTACGTACGGCCGCATTTTTTAAATTGTTATAACACGGGTGATTCGGAGTTAGTTTATCGCCGATGGCATACGGTAATCCTCGGGTGGAGCGAGTTTCGGTCTTGCACAGCGCCGTTAGTTCCATCATAGGTTAACTAATACGTCTGAAAAAGCCGTGGCCTGACATAAGTTTTAGTGCGCTTAAAAAAACCGTTTTTTCGTGAAGCTTTTTTTTCGGGAGAGAAAATGCGACGTATGATAATTCAGTAAATAGTCGACACCTATGAACTTGAGGTACGTTGTATTTGTTTGTTGTTTGTCTGTTTGTTCTTCCCCTCTATCCCTTACCACCGACTGTTTTTTGAGAATGAAAGGGTAGCAAACGGAACAATGTATCTTACTAGCCTAAGAAATATTGTTGCGTTTTACTGCCTGCTCTGCATCGTTTTCCAGTGGGGACCGCATGTTGGTTTGACGTGTAATGAAGTTGTGTCAAGTTAGGGTTAGCTATTTTGACACAAACGTAAACTACACGATTGCTTACGTGGAATATATTAAAAAAAAAAACATTCATCGATTACACCGCTGTGGCCTGATCTCGCGGAAGTGCTGATAAAACCTTCCCGTCCTAGGTTTTCTCAGGCAGTGTACCCTGAGTATAGTCTTCCCGTCCTAGACTATACTATTTGGATTAAGGAAAAGGCGTCTGGAAAACCTCCTATGCTACGATATGTCCCGTTAGAACCCACAAGGTCAAAATCCAAAAAAAAAAGGTGGGCTCTAACACGACATTAGGAGGATTCCAGAAAATGACCTTGACCTACATTCTACTTTAAAAAAATATGGACACTTGTAAAAGTAAGTATGAAATATTCAATAGTTTATTTACAAATTTAGTAAGTTTATAAATATGCAATAGCTTCTATGCAAACATAAAAACATTTGTTTACGTTTCCCCAGTAATAAAGTTTTTTTTTGGAAGCATTTTGGGTAAAAATTAATCCACGAAGATTAATTTCTCATATGCTTTGCATACCCTGCCAAAAACATAAGCATTGAAAACATACAACCCAAGAAAAATACCGATTTCGAATGCTCCGTCTAACGATAAAATTACGAATTAATAAAAAAAAAACGAAACTGAAAAGTGCCAAGTACCATGGTAGCTATCTGAAACACATACCAACCGCTGCACCCTCTATGATTCAGAATCGAATCGAAAAATGAAAGTGCTCAGTGCACCAATTGAGAGTTTGTCAGTAAACCAAGTAGTGCCATTTATTCAGAGTTTGTCAGTACACCAACTGCCATCTATTTAGAGTTTGTATAAAATACACAAATTGAAACTGAATGCTATCTGCGTAATACCTACAGCTGAAGCTCCATCTATTGAAAGAACTGTAAAACGCCTAACTAACTTAGTGCACAGTGCTTAGCAGCAAACAAAGTGCTATCTGTTGAGAGTTTGAATATTCAAAATACACAAACGAAAGTGAAAGCTGGCCAAGCACCATCTGTGTTGATAAAACGGCGAGTGGCGCCATCTGTTGTTCATGAATAAAAATAAATGCCAACCATGTACTGAAACTCAAAATACACAAATTGAAACTGAATGCTATCTGTGTAATAACTACAGCTGAAGCTCCATCTATTGAGAGAACTGCAATACACCTAACTAACTTAGTGCTCACTGTCATGAATCAAAATAAATGCCAACCATGTACTGAAACTTCACTGTAAATCTGTTGATCATGATACTGAAACTAGACAGTTGCACCATCTATGGGCAGCCAACCATGTTTCCAAGCAGCACCATCTGTTGATCATAAATCAAAATAAATGTCAACCAGCTGCAGCATCTATGGGGACTAATTTCAAAAGTCTACTGGAACCAAGCGGCACCATCTATTGATCATGATTGAAAATAAATAAAACAAAAGTGAAAGCTGATGTGACGCCAACCAGGTATTGAGGGCTACCACCACCAACCAAACCAACCAAAGTTCTGATCAAAAGTAAACACACACACAGAGTGTCACCAGAACTACGCCTTTGGTGTGGAATATTCAAGTGCTAATTAATTTTTGACGTCGCTGAGAGAGTCGTCGTCCTGTTTTTCGTGGATGTTTTCACGAATCTCCGTAAGACTTTTCAACAATTCCGTCCATTCCATATAGTCCAGTTGAACTAAGGTCTGAGGCACTTTCCTGTCGTTATAAAAGTACAATACTAAGAGAGTCTTATGCCCGTTGTGTTTGATACGTATTCTTTTGGCACCTCCGACTTGGAAGGCATTTAATTTCGAATCCAGAGCGGTTTCTAAAAGAGCATTAAATTGCTGCATCAGAACAGCTTTAGTGGCGTCGCTGATAAACGGCTCCATGAGAGCTTGAAAGTGGTGGACGGTAACACCCAGAGCATCTTCGTTGTTGGAGCTTTCATCTGGCATGCTCGACTTCCACTGGCGGTGCATTGCTACATTTATCTGTTCACTCTGGTTGTAGATATTGGCGAACTATTTCGAGTTCAGTGTGGTTTGAGCAGAACCACATTTCAAAGTTATAATTTCTTCATCGGAGTCGGAGGCATTAAGGATCAAATTTGCCCTGCGGCTCAAAGCATAAACTACGGGTTTGGCCATTGTCTTCTTTATAAATAAAATACAAGTAATGTTGGGTGCGTTTTCTTTTCCTTCAGTCGTCCACTTCGCAATGAATTTCTAGCAGGTGATGCCCTGCCGGTGCCACATTTTCGTTTGCTGCGGTCAATATCAGCCCCGTTTGAATTTCTAAAGGCGTTGCCTCATAGCTTGCTATGCTGGCTGTTTCCCCCGCCTGTTTGAGTATGGAAACGGGTGTTTTCCCAGTTCTAGACCAAGATACTTGAAATGCGTTATTTATCCTAGCCGCAATGAGAATGGTTTTGACTATTCGACGTGGTTGACTTACCACGTAGTATTGCAAACCGCAGCCATTTCACGTTATCCCTAGTATCTAGATTGATTCGAAACGAGTAGATGCATCTGTAGGGTTGATTTCTGAGCTTCTTATCAACTAGACGATCCACATATCTTTTTGTTGAGGCATCGCTGTCGTTTGTGGGTTTATTTAAATTCGTACGTTTTTTTCCAGTAATGCTCAGATTCCCGTCCCAATATAAACTAAGTCCTAGGTCCGTTTTCAGGGATCCAAGAGTTAGAGCGTCAGTGTCGTTTGCCGGAGGTCCAACATTTTCAATTTTTTTATTTTTTGCGTCGAATGACAGATTGGGTCCCGCTCGACTCAAGAAATTATCCACCACAACGATGGAGGGTGATGGATGAGGAGAGGTAAACTTGGGACGCTTAACATTTCCAAATTTATCGACTTTCATGACTTCTTTTTCAGCATGTGAATAACTTGAAAAAAATTCTCTTCTCTCGACAACCCTCGTAAAACGAATAAACAATACTGACTCAGAACCTCGTGTGCTTCTTGAACTCTCACATGATTCGTTATAGGTTTGCCGAGATATCTCTGGACTTCTAAGGTTGCACTCAAACCGAACGAATCGAAGAAATATGAACAAGATGGGCCTTTACTGTAATACGCAACCCAATGTGTACCTTCTACTCCGCATGAGTCTTGCAAATTAACTATTCCACACCCTCCGTTTACCCAACGTTGTTGTGGAAGCAAGTTTTTAGTAAATGTACCTCTGAAATTGGTAATCCCGAGTTTCTTGGCTTATCTGTTTAAATCCAAATTTGTCATGGGTCTGTTTAAAGATACCTCTACTTCATAAAAAATCCTTTCACACGAGCTTTGCTGTTGGTAGTTTTTCGTCTTTTTTTTGATGGTGTTTTTTTTAATTTGCGTTCCTTTTCTGAGTGCCAGAGCTTCCATCGCTGCCTTGTGTCTCTTCAGCTCTTGTAACTGTCTAGAATTATTCTTTGCAGCATTGACGCTTCTGGCAATCGCTGCGGCACCTGCAGAGGGTGAGCCCAGCGCTGCCAACGCCTGCAAAAGTAACGCAGGTAGAGTTCCTCCCTTCTTCAGTTGTGTACGAGAAAGTTTCAGATGTAAACCTTAACCCGACTTGCATGCCTTATGAATTCTGCCAAGTTGAGATTGAGTGACTGGTAATTTCGAGGTGCCTCTGTTCTACTGAGAGTTTATAAGCCGAAGTTGTATCGTTTTTCCTTTCTTGGTGTGCTGTGACATACGTTTCTTTTGGTTGTCACTCAAAGCCAGTCCGGTAGTTGTATACATGACTCGAGTTTAAGAAAAAAAAATAATAAGTCACACAGCCACTTCAACGTTATTTCGGTCTAATCTTATGCATTATGCGATCGCTTATGATTAGAGCCCATGCTTTCATGTTTGCTGGTACCTGAGCTCCAAATCTCATTTTTATCTGTACGTCAATTACCGGCGACTTCAGCCGCTCGTTTTGTTTGCTTACATTGATCACAATAAAAGGAAAATTCTTGCTAAATGTGGATAATTCGAACGCGGGTCCAGCAGACAGCAATCCTCTGCCATAGTACTGTCGTCTGAAGTTAACAATCATCTGATAGACGTGAGAAATGTCGCCTTGGCTAAAATTTGAATTTTGGTGTAAAAAAGGATAACGTTCCGAATTTAAAGTCACGTGAACGTCGTTGAAACTACAGTGGTCAAAGACGGCGGGGTATTTTTTTGGTCATTATCTCTGTATGTTTGAAAACCAATGATGATCCAACGAGGTCGTTCAGTAGCACTAGTACTAATAAGATGCCAAGCGGCCGTTGTTGATGTAGGCAGATCCAATTGATCGGAATGCCAATGTCTAAAGGCCAACGGTACGCTCGTGCCAGTATCGATCAACTTGTACAACCTATTTTTCTGTACGTCAGAGGGGGTTATGTGAGGAAGAAACCAGCTCATGTACTCTAGAATTATCTTGCCGGCATCGACCCCCGTGTCTCTAAATATGGTGTTGTTATCCGCAGATCTCATCAAAATGAGTGTTTGACGAATGTCATATAAAATCTTGGTATAATCATCTATGAAACCGAGGAGGTGAGACAAGGGTACAGCGAATGTAAAACTGCCTCCGGGAGAATGACTGAAGAAAAGGTCTCGCTTGTGCTTGAAGATGGCATTACCGTCAGGATCTGCTGACGTAGCGTTGTTGCTGTCGAGAAACCAACCCCTGTTGGCGAGTTCGGCTTGGTCTTCAGGTCCATAACTAACAATTCCTTTCTTCGTGCTTGTGATCCCAGGAAAGTTAAGTTGATCTACTGTTTTGTCGCCTTTTTTATACTACATGTGAGACAAAAGGAAAGCTACGACATTTTTGACCACAGTTATCTTATCCGAGGCAGCATAAGAACTGCCATCTGCGCTTTTAAGGAGAGATCCCTTAACGTGGAGTTACTCTGGTGAGGATGAGTGAAAAGGTCCTGATTTTGCACTATGATTCTTATTTCCAAATTAACCTGGTTCAAGTTCGTCCCGACTATCGGAGAATATTCGTGAAAACTATATTCGACTGCAGATTCGCCAACGACAAAAGGTTCAGTCACGTTTAGGTAATTTTCGTTCGTTCCATTCTGAGAGAGGATTAGTCTCTCCACGAATTCGAAGTTAGCGGCACTGAGCAAATGACGCCTTCTCGATCGGTAGGTTTTGTTTCCTTTACAGGTAATGTGGACTGTGGCATATCGTAGGGCGGTGGGTCATGGGCAGTTACTTTCAGTTTAATAAATTTGAGCGGCATAAATTTAAGTAATTGTTTTTAGTTTTTCTTCTTTCGCAAATGTAACCTCATAATCAAAGTTTCCCCCGAAGGTTAAGCGGTCTATCGGCTTGATCTGTCAGCCACACGCGCATAGAGTGAATATATTTTTCGATAACAGGAAGGTTCACCAAATTGTGCGGGGACTGAACAATCTTGTAGGCGGGAGGGACAGTAGGAAAGAACGAATAAAAGTCGGTTGCGATGATCCATTCACGTAGGAACCCGAAGCCAAGTCGCAATGTACCAGTATGCTATTTACATTTATTATGTTGGCAGTGTTTGGTCCGATGTATTCCATAAATTCGTAAGTCTTAATTTCGAAACCAAAATTCTTCCCGATACTGGACGGTTCAGAAAAATCAACCTTATATCTCCTGTCAGTAATAGTTAGGTCACACTTTAGAGTGGTTACGTTGCCCTTTAATAGAATGTAGGAAACGTTAATAGTCTCGTCCCAATGCATGCCCTTTATTAATTTTCTGTAAATGATGTTTATAACTTCGTCTAATTCATAACAACCTTCTGGTACCACGATTTTAATCCAGGTGTTACCGCTGTCCTGCTGAGGGTGAAAGAATCTGTCAGATCCTCTATAACGTTAGGAATGGAGTTGTAAGTTTCCAGATTGACTAGAGCCAATTCGTGAGCGCCTTCCAATATCAACGGGGAAGAAAAACTGGTCACAAAGTCAGTTTTTTCAGAAGAAAGTATGATCGACATATTTCAACTGATCGGTGAAATCTACCGAATTCACCGATCAGTTTGCCATATACGCTGTCGGACAGCAATGCTTTGCTCCGCATTTCTGTGAAAATGTGCACGAATTCTTCATCCAGAGAATTATTGCCAGCCTGTGTAGAGGCTCTGAGGCGCTTCAGCCTTTCGCACAAGTCATTTGGATCTCTGTAGAAATGGTATCCTTTCCCGATAACCTCAACAGGTCAGCCCCAAACAGGTTTTATGAAAGTCGTGTACTTGAAACTGGCGCTGGACTTTAGTCTTCTTGTACTGTCGTCGTTGTTGTGATATATGGCTTTACTCCTCTTCAGAATAACGCGGTAGATCAGAAGGCTGGCATCTCCGTGTAGTGGTTTAGTTGGATTTTTCAACATAACCAATTGCTACAAATCGTCCATCCCTTCGTACTTTTTTCCTCCCACATTCAACTCGACGTCTTGAAATTGTACCTCCATTCTACCAATCATGTAATGTTTAGCCTCCGGGTCATATCGAATGCCAAAAGTGGGGTCGGTCAGAGTCTCTCGAGTGGCAAACATGCTTAGATACTTGGTGCCTAGTGGACCGAGTCTGACTGCGGAATCGCCGTTTAAAGAGGCCTCTTCTATTTGTCTCCTACGAGCCCCTGGCACGAGGGCAAGTAACATGTCGGAGGGGGCATCAGGGAATGCGCCCACGGAACTGGAGAGTCGTCCCCTGGCACACGCGTGAAACTGTATCTCACCATCGTCACTGTCTATATTCTCGTCTTCAGTATCGACGTGGTCCGTTGGCGCTTCCAAAGCTTTCTGAATATGCTCTAACCATTTTCTGTGATATTTTTCTTGTTTCTTCTGTCCAGCCTCTCGAGCCAACAGTTCTTTGATTTGTCGTTGATGCTGAGCCGATGCCTTGCTTCCCTGTAGCATCTGCATTTTAGTCTGGTCTACTATAGGATCAACAACTGGTTTGAATATCTTTTGCAAATGTTCAGATTCTGTCTGCTTTTCCAGTTCTGTATTTTGAAATTTTTGTTTCAGACACTTTTTTAGAGCCTCGTACTGACCGACCTCTTTCTGGGGTTTTCTTCTCTTATTGTTAGTTTTAGTTGACATGACGTTTAGTACTTTATAAAATAATGTTTAAGTCAACAAACGTTGTTAGTCGAGCATTCTTCTATACCTTAGATCCAAGGGTTTAGTTTTATCGATGAGTAGGAATCCGTATGGAACAGAGTTCCAAACCTCACCACACATGCGACGACGAAATCATGTCACCACTAACATGGTTATTGAAGACATGTTTGAGGTTTGCTTCGTCTTGCCTGAAGAGAATTATAATGTTGGAATTATCTCGAATATCTCTCTTTGGTATCCTGCTGTAAGTCTGACATAAATAAAAAATCGAGGCGTCTGCGTGCCTGCTGTAAGCAAAATAGCGTTCGATTCTGTCTTGTTTCTCAATCATGAAATCGTCTAATAAAATTACCGTTTTACCACATGGCAGTTCTTCTGGTGGTGGGATATCTTCGTTGTTGGAACAAAAGGTAGCTACGCCCAGAGTTTTGAAATAAAGACTTGGAGTAACGCGCAGGCTGTCATAATTCAACCAACCTGGATTACAAATGAAATTTATAACTAAATTGGTCTTTCTACAACCGGCAGGGCCGCAAATGATGCACCTTACGTCCTCTGGAAAATTCAGTAAATTACCAGTCGATGGTCGTTTATTGACATCGGCTATGTCATAATTTAACACTTTCATCTTACAGCAGCTTTAAGAAAAAAATGGTATTTTGATAAATTCTCTACAAAACTAGTATCTAAAATACCTTTTCATTCTCATTTTGTAAATAAACAGAGATGTACTGCCTCAAATGCAAAAGAGTTACAGAAGAATTATCGACAACTTCTGAAGGGCGAGTGTAAAGTGTGCGGCACGAGGAAAGCACAGTTTCAGAAGAGCAGAGGCTCTGGATTGTTGAACAGCATGATAGACAAGTTGCGGTGGAACTTCACATTCTGGGATACAATTATTGCGGTCCGGGAACAAAACTGAACAAGAGACTGAACAGTGGCGACGCTGCATCAATTCTCTGGATGAGGCCTGTAAACAGCACGACATCGAATACTCTGCCAAACCAGACTTGGAACGAAGGCACGAAGATGATAGAAAGTTGGCCTCCGATGCAGTAAAAGTAGCAAAATCTAGCAAAACTGGCCTGAAAGAGAAGTTGGCAGCAGCTGCTGTAGCTGCCGCTATGAAAACCAAAGTAAAGTTGGGAATAGGAATTAAAAAAAAAAGGTCAAATGGAAACTTTAGTGGAGGAGCTGCACAAGCCAGCTAGGTGTAACTTTCTGAGGAGGGGCATTATTAGCTACGGAATAGATGATATAGTTCAAGTGGACCTGGTGGAGATGATACCTTACGCGGAACAAAACGAAAATTAGAAATACTTGCTAACTGCCATCGATGTACTCACTAAATACGCTTGGGCCGCCCTGTGAAATCGAAGAACGCCGCGCATGTCACTGAGGCTTTTAACGAGATATTAAACACGATGTCTAATCCCCTTAAAATTCTACAAAGTGATGAAGGCAAGGAATACTATAATAAAGATTTCGCAGCACTAATGAAACGCCACAAAATAAACCACTATTCGACCAAGTCAGAACTCAAGGCGAGAGTAGTAGAACGCCTAAATCGCACATTAAGTCGAACATGTGGAAACGGTTCACTCTGCGAGGTAACCACAAGTGGATATACATTATAGATACAATTATCAAAGATTACAACGACAGAGTTCATTCTACCATTAAAATGAAACCATCCGAAGTCACACTGACGCATTTGAGATGGCCAACAAAGATTTATCGATCAATGTGATTGCTTATACCAAAAAGAACGGCTTGCATCCCCTTTGTGTGAGTACGAATTTTAAAGGCCAACCCGTAGATCTTCTTTTAATTGTCAACGAGTCGACAAATTTTCACTGCTGCGCCATCGTGGATTGTGACCAATTTCTCCAACACCAGGCATCGGGAAGGAACTCAAAATATTATTGTCGAAATTATTTTGCCGCTTATGGAAAGGCATCGCTGAGAGACAAACACAAACTGGACTGTACAAGAACCAATCCGTCACCTCAGGCGCTCAAATTCTTAAAACCGGGCGTAAACATTTTGAAGTTTGAAGCTTTCAATAGAAGAAATATTCACCCCAAAATCATATACGCCGATTTCGAATGCCTTCTGAAACCCGTTCCTTCCTCTAAAAGCTCCGGGAAGAAAATCAACCACCATCAACCTTGCAGCTTCGGCTACGTCGTGGTGGGGTCTGGAAACTTTCAAAAAGCTGCTTATTACCAGGAGAGGATGCCGTTGAACAATTCCTTGATCAGTTGGTGATTGAAGCGAGCGAGTACGACGAAACATTAAAAAGAGTCCAACCACTATGTCTCACTCCGGTCCAAGAGGCTGATTTTAACCACACTGTAGACTGCATCTACTGCAAAAAGCCATTCGGTTCAAAAGACGACAAAGTCCGGGATCACTGCCACGTTACCGGCCAGTACAGAGGAGCTTCTCGAGTTGTAATCTGAATGTCCGAGAGCGCACCACGACCCCGTGGTGTTTCACTGCCTCGAAGCTTACGATATGCATATACTGGTAAGAGCAGTGCATAGGTTTCCGAATAAAGTAGAAGTCTTCGCGAGAAATACGGAAAGGTTCATGAGCATGACCATCACCGTTGAAATGGGACGGGATGAAACGGAAAAAAAATAAAAGGTACATTCGGCTTAAGTTCATAGATAGCTATAATTTTCTCTCCTCTTCGCTAAAAAACTCTAGCGGAGAGACATAAACGTGATTACGAGTTTAGGACGGTGAGGGGTTCTTGAAAGCTGGTGGGAAGAACAAATGGTTCCTTTCTGTCCAGGAAGAGACTGCCGTGGATCTGTTAACCCGTAAGGGACACTACCCTTACGAGTGCGTTTCCTGCATGAGTGTGTTCGAAGAGCAGTCTTTACCACCGAAAGAAAACTTTTATTCCAAACTCAAATAAGAAGGCCTAACTGACGAACAATACGATCACACCAAAAAGATTTGGAGTATGTTGAAAATCAAAAAGTTTTCCTCTTACCACGAAATGTATCATCTAACCGACTGTCTGCTTTTGGCAGACATTTTCGAAGAATTCCACAGAATCTGCTTGCAAGGCCACGACATAGATCTGTGCTATTACGTCTCCACCCCAGGGTTTAGCTGGGCGGCAGCTTTAAAGATGACCAAGGCCGAACTGGAACTATTTACTCACTCTAGCAAACATAACTTCATCTTGTCGGGAATACTGGGTGGTGTTAGCTTCATTAGTCAAAGGTTTGCGAAGGCCAACAACCGGTACATTCCCGAAACATACGATTCAACAAAACCTAACGAGTACATCATCGATTGGAACCTCAACAATGCTTACGGCTGGGCCATGAGCCAGCTGCTGCCTTACGACGGCTTTAGGTATTTAACTAAAGATGAGATTCGAGCTTTCGACGTGACTAAGATAGCAGACACGTCGTCGGTAGGATACATTCTGGTAGTAGATCTGGACTACCCGAACAAACTTCACGAGCTCCACAACGACTGCCCGCTTGCTCCTGAAAAATTTGAAATAAGAGAAGAATTAGTTTCAGACTATTCGAAAGCTTTGTTGTGAGGAAAACCAGTGAAACATTTTGTGAAGCTAGTAGCCAACCTACTATGGAAAACGCGGTACGTAATTCACTACCGTAACTAAATTCTACCTCGAACACGGCTTGGTCCTTCGTCACATCAGAAGGGTGCTGTGTTTCAATCAGAAGCCCTGGTTGAAACAATATATAAATTTTTATACGGCAAAACGAAAGGAATCGAAGACGGTGTCTGAAGGAGAATTTCACAAATTGTGTCCTAATTCCGTGTTTGGGAAAACGATTGAACAGAAACAGATAAGACTGAAAGCCAAGCTATGCACCGACAGCAAGCGAGCCATCAAATATTCCACCCAACCCAATGCCGATTCGTTTCGGATATTGTACGAAAACATGGTTCAGATCAACTCGAAATTACGCAAGGTGACGTGCGATCTTCCCACCTACTCGGGGTTCGCCATATTAGAGTTGTCCAAACTCCTTCTCTACGAATTTCACTACCGATACATACGTCCCCAATATGGAGATCGAGCAAGACTGCTGTTCACAGACACGGACTCGCTGTGCTATTGCATCGAAACCGAGGACGTGTACGCGGACATGACTAAAAACATGAGTAGATGCGACACTAGCAACTACAATCCTCAACACCCACAGTTCTGCAACGTCAACAAGCCAATGTTGGGAAAGATGAAAGATGCCACGAAGGGAGTACCAATAAAAGAGTTTATGGGGTTGAGTAGCAAGATGTATTCGCTCGTCACCTCCCAAAGCGAAACGAAAAAAGCGAAGGGAATTTCCAAGAGATTCGTGGAGAAATACTTAAGCTAAGAAGATTATACGGCGACTCTCCATTCTAATCAGGAACAAAGAGGGAGTTGGTACAAGATCGCCAGTGACAACCATCACCAGCTGGCCACGACCGTGGTGAATAAATCCCTACTGTCAGCCTACGATAACAAGAGATTCCTTGTAAACGGAGTAGAAACTTTTGCAATCAACATCGTGGCATCAAATGTATTTCTTACCTTGAGGATGATGACTACGATGAGAATGGCTATCATCATGATTTGCTCGTGGAGTCTTTATCCGATGATGGAGTATGGACAGTTATGTCCGACAGTGTAATAAGCGATGAAGAGGCGGAAACTCGGTGGAACGGGGATGAAGTGGAACAAAGGATAAAAGAAGTTGAAAATATCGAGGTTCGAGAAGCCGAGATGAGAAAATTGCGGATGAGGGAGAGTAGGCAGTTGAAAGTGCAAAATCCAGAAGAGTGGAAGAAGAGAGCCAATAATAAACGAAGACCGTTAGATAGGGATAGGCACGCCACACTAACTCCTATCCAGAAAAAGAAAAAAAACAAGCTGCGGAAAAAGACCGACGTGCGAGAATGACTGAAGAAGAGAAAATAGTGTTCAGGGAAAAAAGAAGGTTGGCTCAAAGAGAGAGAAGAGAGAAAAAGAAACGAATGGCTCGGTGATGGCAGGTTGAAATAATGTTTTTGTTGCTTGTAATAATGTTTGTTGAATAAAATATATATATATATATTTTTTTAAAGAACAAACTCTACGATACATTCTCATCATGGACGCCACTAGTAGTTATTTTATGCTGAGTAAATACCTCAATGTTACGATTGAAAGCGAACCGACTCTCGTTTTTAACAAACAGGCAGGGTTTACCACCGAGGTAAGACCCAACTCGTTGGAATGGACCTACCTATGCCGACTCAGCCTTGTTCCCTCAGACGCCTTTCCAACTCTGCGTCTGAGGTTACACGCTTTTTGGCAAACCTTGTGGGATGGACAGGACGGTAATAAATTATGGGCTATTAAAGGCACTGTGGAGGAGTGGCACTCGGCGTGTAGCCGCAGTCGCCGTGAGGAGGTTGTGTTGGCCCGTTTGCGCATTGGTCACACCCGACTTACTCACTGTTTCGTTTTGCGGGGGGTTGACCCTCCTGAATGTTATTGGTGTCGACGGCCACTTACGGTCCGGCACTTACTTGTTGATTGTCGCTATCTTGATGGTGTTCGTCGTCGTTTCCATCTTCCGCATGATATTGCGCGTCAGTTGGGCGATAAGTCTGTCCTCCTGTCAGGTGTTTTTCAATTTTTGCAGGAGGTACAGATGTATGACAAGACTTAGATTAGGGGTTTGAATAACATCTCTGTAATGTGTGGTGCAGTGGCAACCCGGACCACTGCACTGTGACTGAGGTTGGCGCTAATGACCAAGTTGTCGACGCGCCATTAAGCCTCAATCCCCCCCCCCATGCCGACTGGGTGAAAAGATCAACAGATCTGTTCTCAATCAGTGGAGGGAGAAATTGCAGTCCAAGGACGAAGAAGAAAATAGGTTCTCCTGGAAAGGTTGGGAAAGCATGGACGAGGGTCTATGGAAAAGCGTTACGGAAACCACTTGGAAACAGGTCTTCGAGCCGTTCATCGAAATAGCCGGAGAAGTGTTAATCGAGCAATTGGAGCTAACTGTACATGAACAACATATGTAGGCAATAATGTTGGAACTGTCCAAACTCGACAGCAGAAACAAAATGAAATTCTTGTTGGATTTTAAAATGAAAGTGCTTCGTGTAGGAGAGGAGAAAAGAATCAGAGTACGATTTACGAATGACGACACGCAAGTGCACTTTGTGGAATACGACCCTAAAACAACGGCGGTGATTACTTTGTTACAACTTTTGTTTATGGAATGGTCCGAGCTCTACAAACACTTTGCAAGCATCGATAAACTTATGGGGAAAGTTTCCAAAGACGAATAAATGCTTCAGACTGCCTCTATGTGGATCATACTGACAGCAGTACAACTGACCAGTAAAAAAAAAACTTTTCATTCATGAGCACAGCCCCTTGGTAGGTATCGTCTACTATTTATTTTTCGAAAAGGTTTTCGTAGGTTTCGTTGAAGGCAGACCCGGTATTGTAGTATGTCTGTTTTGGGGGCGGGGCTTCGATAGCAATGGAATGCAATGGTTTTTTGAGCACAGTCCATCATAGTACTAAAATGCATATACTAATGTGGTTAGAAATATCTTTATGGTACTAAATTTACACAAATTAGAGGGGCAGAAGTTGACAAAGATATTGACGCTATATGATTGATGCCTGACTTGGGCTGTACTTGAACCTCTTGAGCTTAAAAGACTTCGATTTGATCTCATCCTTACTTACAAGATTCTTCGAGGATTTATCTCGGTGGACTTACCACTTTTTTGATCCAGCACCTACTACATATCACACCCGTGGTCACCCTTGGAAGTTGGCCGTTCAAGAATGGAGTGCCGGAAGACAGTGTGCATGGACACTGACTCAGGCTTTCGCCGAATGCTGGTGACTCATGATCTCCACAAATTTCTCAAGAGAAATCTTTAGATCTTTAACGGCTTTTTTAGTTTTCTCTTGTTTTTGTTTTTTGTTTTTTAAATTAGTATCTTTGATGGCTTTTTAGTTTTCTCTTGTTTTTGTTTTTGTTTTTTAAATTAGTATCTTTGATGGCTTTTTAGTTTTCTCTTGTTTTTGTTTTTGTTTTTTAAATTAGTATCTTCTTCATACCCATGCATTTTGCTAGCTTTCTTTGCCATAAATTAGGTCTGGTGTCAATGGCTCACACCCCTTCCGGTACACCTTCCACATTAATGTGGTAAACTATTCATTTATTATTATTATTATTAATTCTGGTACTGGCATGATTACTGAGTTGTATAAAGTAGAGGGGGATTTACCTCCTGATGCATTGCCAACTGAGTATAGTCAAGTTTGTATTGTTGTGTATGCCGTATTATGTTTCCAGGATTTAAATTCTACATTGCAAACAAAAAATACTATACCTAGTAATTCTCGCCAGGCCGGTGACTTGTTATTTGTTAGCACTATTACAACAGATGGTAGAAATCGCTCGGTGAGAGAATTCTGTAATGCAACAAATGTGAATCTCCTCCACCGACACACGGGACATATTTCACATCAGTATTAAAAAACGCTTAAACACAAAAAATACGGATGTAACCTTAAAAAACTTAAAGCCCTAAAGGAACAGATATTAAAAAGAGACATGTAAGCCATCAGAGTAGCTCTAATATGCGTAAAAGAATTTCCAACAACCAAAAAAACATAAGCTGGAGCTGATTTTACACGTGTTAATACGACAGTGATGGCTTACATGTCTTTTTCTAATATCTGTTACTTTAGGACTTTAAGTTTTTTAGGGTTACATCCATATTTTATATCCTTCAGCTTTTTAATACTAATATTTATTATTTTTTCTACTTCCAGCAAGAATAACAAAGAAAAGAATATTGTAATCATCTTAAAATGACTGTTATAACATAGCCTTTTTAATACTCAATTTTAAATTAGAAAAATTGACATCGGTTTTTTGTTTTAATCTCTAAGTGACAGCAAAAATTTTCCAACAAGACGAACAACAACAATTGTAGTCTTCTTAAAATAACTGATATAAGGAACTTTTTTAATACTCAATTTTAAGCTATGAAAAAATTGAAATGCGGATGTTCTGTTCGATCTCTAGGTGAGAAGAAAATTTCCCCGACAAGAAGAACAACAACAATTGTAGTTACATTAAAATAGCATTCAAAAGGCCCTAGAAGGACACTCTTTGCAGTATTTCGTGGGGATCCATGGCTGGTTTTGTAATACTAAGAATAACTAATGTACCAAATTTAATGCTTTTAGCTCGAATTGCAAGAAGTTGTTGGTCAAGTATTGGGGGGATATGGGGAGATACACTGGGGGGTCCTTGGTGGTATTTCATGGGGAGTTCAATGACTAGCAAAAAAATTTAATGCATTTAGCTCTATTTGCATGAATTTGTAGATCAAGCCTCAGGGAGGGGGCATAGGGGGGTGCTGGGGGGGGAGTGCTGGTGGCCCTTGGGGATATTTCATGGGGGACTATGGCTGGTTCGGTTTGTACTGCTAGGAAAGACTTGTGTACCAAATATCATGGTTTTTGCATGATTTGAAAAACTTTGTAACGCCACTTAATGATTTCTGCCCAGTGCTCTACAATAATAAATGCTCTGCCGATGAGAATACGGCAGTTATATTAAAATCGCGTTCAAAAGGCCTTGGTCGCTGTTAATACCTACATTTCAAGCTATAAAACTGAAAATCGGTACTGGTTTGACCTCTAGGTGAGAGCAATATTTCTAGCTCATTTGGATTTCCTTAACAAGAATCTTGTAGTTACATTTAAATAGCATGTGAAAGACCTTAGGCCTCGTCCTTACCTATGTTTTAAGCTTTAGAACTTGAAAATCGGTTGCGTGGTTTGATCTCCAGGTGAGGGCAAACAGTCCCAACAAGAACAACAAAAAGTAGCATTACTGTGGACGGTGGACGGGTCGATTGTTCTCATTAAAATTTATACTGCAGTGAAGGAGTTATGACACAACCCCAAATACCGAATTTCGTTGGTCCATGTCATTTCTGGGCGAAACTATAGGAGTTCGAAGTTTGATGTTTAACATGGAAGTTCATGCTGATGCTTACATAAGAACCGTTACCGCGGTCCTTGATGAAAGGAATAGATGGACGGTGGTTAAAAGCATGTTATTGGTGCCGAAGCTAACAGGGAGACTTCAACCCTCTTGTGATATCATACAAAAATACGTCGTTCAGGCCATCTTCCTATTATTCAACACAAACCTGTTAATCGTATGTTTCTGTGGTCATGGATGAATGTTTTGTGTCTGATATCGCCACTTTTGTTGGCAGAAAAGTATTGTTACTATATAGAACAGGGGTACTAGGCGTATTTTTACTCATATCATTAAAATAAGGCTGAAGTGGTAGATGTTTTGATAGCTGAGATTCGCAGTTATCAGGCCGAGACAGGTTTGACTTTATCACGATTAGTAACCGATGAAGCCTTTATTGCATGAGACACATTGGTTACAAGAGTTCCTATGCAACAATGGCATGCTGCATAGTTGCATCGTGCCACACTTTCCCGAAGGCAACTGTGTGAGCGAACGCCTAAACCTCATGATTAGGACAATTGCACGTTCGCTCATAGAAGATGCAGGACTCCCCACGTTTTTCTGAGGAATGGGTTGTTTTGAGGCGTTTAACGTCCACAACAGCTTGTGTAGTAAGGCGTTACCAGATGAGATGTCGCCCATTCAGGCTTGGAGCAGCACCATACCGGATACAATGAAGTTCAGGAGGTTTGGATGCTTGTCTTATGTATTCCTGCATCCTGTAACGTGGTCCCAGAAGTTTTGTGCAATTGGCACTCCACGAAAATATGTATGTTTTGGCTATGTACGTCGGGCGTACAAAACCTATGATTCGGTAACAAAACAGGTTGAGGTTCATACCAATATTGGTTTCATTGAAGAGACAAATGGGTGGGGTTAATTCATTCCCTCTGTCTTGTCCTCTAGAACACGTACGTCATAACGTTCTGAAAATTGTTTCATACAGTTATAGCTGAGTACCACGAAACTAGTACTTCAACTCATAGTCCTACTTCCGTACAGCTTGTCAATCATAGCTCCACACCAAATATTAATCATACACACTCCTTCACCCTAAAGAGCAGCCCTAATTGCCCTCCTTCACTTTTGCCCTTTTTGGGGGAGGGGGCTAAGTCTGACTTTGGGATGCCTAGTAACAGTGACTGAACACTTAGTGGGATCGAAGATCTAAGTCCTGATACATCTTCCACTGACGAGAGTCCCGAGTTCCAGATACTGACTGAGAAGAAAACCTCGCCCATCCAGTTGGACACCACTGCATTCCTTGATTGTGTTCGACATCCTTCCATTACGGTTCTTTCTTCAGGACACCTTGATTGTGCTGCTATGCTGTAAACCTTTTCCAGGTCAACCTATGGAAACCTAGTTACGACTTTTACTTCCTTTTGAAGATAGTTTTGCATCATATTGCATCCATGACAGCCGTGGCAATCAACTAGTCAACTTGGTTGCAACAATTGGTGGTATTTACAAAGGGCAGGAAACACACAGTGCAAGATGTTGTCTTGCACCTGCTCGGTATTCTTCGTTCATGGGGAAGAAATGTAGATCCGAATATCAACTCACGAGAAGATTCTAAGTTTCTCAGAGTCCTCTCAAACCTAAAGTCTCTTCTATCCATTCAATGTAGCATGTGTGTGGCTCCGGACATCTAAAGGCATCACATGCCTGTTCCAGCTCTCATTCTCTCACAACTTTGACGCTGCCAATCCCACTAAAAATTCAACTAGGCTAATTCTTTTCTCGGCTAGTATATCTCTACCGAGGTTGGTTAAAGGCAGGAATCTAGCTATATGGGTGGAATTTACCACCACCTCTCACCGTTAACTGAACAGCCATTCAGCATCATCCAAGAATTCAAGAAAGAGCTCCCAGTATGTCAATCATTACAGTGTCTGGGCCAGGTGAAAGTTTTACATTGAGTCAAATTAAGCCAAACCTCCACTCCTGTTGGTACCCTTCCGTCATTTCCTTTAAGTTTCAGCTTTGCAACCATACTTCCCTGAAACCCAAACACTTAGACTTCCCAAAATTGACAGATAGCTGGTTGGCATCGTTTATAATTAGAATTAGGGCAGTGTCTGATCGACTTCAAACCATTAACTTTCGGTTTTTGGTTAATGAAAACGTTCCTGACAAATGCTTTTGCTGATTTTTGGCCCATGGCGATGAATGAATTTCGTCTATCGTGTTACGGTACAGGTACCCTGCCTGCCCCTATTAATCACTACATCGGGTTCCAAAAATCAATGCAATAGAACTGAGGTTATTCCATTTTCACCACTGGGCTGTGTAGGTGGAGACTCCCCTGCTTGGAGCTCTGTAATTTGTTCAAGGTATTATTGTTTCCAGTATACCAGGAAGTTACGAGACCAGAGTTTTTGCTATGCTTGTCCTGATTGAGAGACTTTGAGGATGACAGTTGTTAACTGAAGGTGACCGGCCACCTTGAAGCAAAGATCCAACTATAAGCAGTATAACTATAACAATTCTAATATACACTTTTTGAGCTGGAATTACTGCAGCTGCTGGTACCAAACTTGCCCGCCAATAGTTCTCCAACGTATTTGTGGTCAGTTAAGCTCCATTCGAAGAGAGTTGCCAAGAGTTTGTATCAGAATACATCCTGAACTACTTCACCATGTTGGGAATAGGTAATTTGTGTGCCTGCTAGCTTCCTTGGATGTGGAAGCTGTGTTTTAGGTACCATCTCTGGTATCAAACTGTACTTCCCACTACAAGTTAAAACCATGGTAGTTGCATAACCTACCATCGACAGTTGATGAGGCAGACATATGAAAGATGTGTCACTGGTGCTGAGACAGTGGAATTAGCTCCAAGTTATACAGAGCCACCCAATGGGAACGGACCCTTGTGGTTCCGTATTGGTATTTTCCTAATAAAATCATTCGATCTAGAAGGTAAAGCTTAATCGACATGTATTAGCTCAAGAATTCCCACAGTGATCCAAGTAAGATAGTACGATCTAAAGAACCATAACTGATTTAATGAGCCATATGCTACTGGCAGAATCAACCAGGCTACTTTTCACCAACGTCCCTACTTCAGCATCACAACAGGAAACCATCTCACCATTAGCCCACTTAACCATCAACCTTCCTGATAAGGGGAGCGTGAGACACAGACCACGAAGCAAGTCGGCAAGCCTTCGACCATGTTTGTTGTTCAAGGGGAAATTATTTCCATACTTGAATATCATTTCTCCGAAACACAAGGCAGACCCCACATTTCAGCCCTAGCTTCTATACCCTGAACCCAAGGTATGAAAGCAAGAGAGTTAGGATCATCCATTTACTCAAGCTGGAACACCAGCCTGTCACGCTAAATTAGCATACCCATGCACGGCCCAAAGACCAACGTAGAAATCTTACGGTAGGGCCAAGCCGCAAAACATTAAAATTTGTTCGGCAGCGCATTACCGCAATTCCAAAGTCAACTCGTCCTGACCGCAAGGAACACAGAGCCACTACCAGGTCCTCCTGCTGCTAAAAGCATACGTATCACACGAAGCAGAGAATCAAGCTAGCGAGTTAGGATCATCCACTTACTCAAGTTCGTACAATTATCCGGTGTACAAGGATGTATAGCACAAAGGCCGAGGCTCCCAAGTGGGGTTAATAATTGGCTATTGCCATTTTCAAGCTCATTTTCCCACGCACCCATAGTACGAAGAACAATGGAGCGAGATGTAGAAGGAACAAGGTTGCCTCAAAGCTCGTCCACAGCAACCAACCCCCGAAATGTCAAGCTTACTGCGCCCAAGTGAATAACACCGCCGGCAACATCACACACAAGCCTCCAAAGCAGTGAGAAAGTCTCAACACCTCTGGAATTCATCCTTTCACTTTATGCTCTTTTCCGTGACAAGAATGGTACAAGTATGTCTCGTGCCAAGCATTTTTTTCTCTCTCTCTCTCTGGGCTTGCCACACGTCTTTGGCCAAATCCTAATTTCCATTCAGCTTTCAAGCTCCATTCGCCCTCTTCAGAACATCTAATTTTCATATATGTAAGGTGGTAGGGTACGACAGAACCAAATCATTATACAGAACTCTCTCATTCCCCATCTCTCGTGGGGCTTGGACACGCTGTGCTGAAGTGTTTAAAGGAACACCGCTGCATGCAACAGCCACCCTTCCCTATTGCATGCCTTCGATACTGTGCCAAATGTTGCTCGATGTCATAATCAACACAGTAGTGCATTTATGCCTCTAGGGTAGAGAAGAACACAATTTGCAGTAAGCCCTGTCATTGCTATCGGAGATCCTTGGAGTTCCAGCAAGCTGTAAATGAAGACAAGCAATCATTCCCTACAGGGAATTTATTGACTGCCACACTGTATGCAGACGATGGTAATTAGCTAAGACCAGGGACACCTTCCTTTAAAGTTCCTGATCTGCCATTACCTGCCCGCAACCACCTGGCCGTGTGCCCGAACTACCCGAAGAAGACGTAAACATAGATCGATGATGCTAGCCAGTGTACCCTAGCCGAAAAAGTAAACACAGTCAGCTATCTTAGTAGCGAACCTTCAGTGTTGCCCGAACCATCAGAAGATCACATTGTACCTCACTGCCGGCAGACAGCAAATCAGTAACTGTTGATGCCCCAGCAGTACTTCATTTCAGCACACCCATTGTCTGCACAGCTTCACAGATCGACAGGGCTTTACAAAATCCTCGACTCTTCCAAGGTTTATTCAAATGGGAGAATTGCGTATCCGTTTGTTTTCTGGATGTGCCAAACTGTTCTCCCTATTCGTCTTTCAAACGCATCATTGCATACTTCTCTTGCAGCAAGAGCATTCTCACCCGCAGCTTAGGTATCCACAACAACCTTCCGGAGAAGGAGAGCGGTGACATGCGGACCAAGAAGCCAATCCTCACTCGATGCCATTGTCCCAAATATGGCAAACAACTAGCAACGACCAACATACGGCCACCATTCATTCCACCTCCAATTTGCAGATTCTTTGATATCAGCCTTGGAATTTCCATTAACACCTTCTTATACGAGAAACAACAAAAGTCCAGTACGCTACAGATTGCTACTATGCATGACGGAACATTAGTATTGGTAGGCCCGGACTTCATACTAAAGTCTGACTGCCTGAGAGGGAAATTGAACCCACGACCTTTGAAACCAAAGACCGAGGTCCTACTGCTGAACCATACTAACACGGCTTAATTTTTTTAATGAAAAGGAATCGCCCATCCCGTAGGCAGCATTTAACATGCGCACATACACATATAGACATATTCCAATCGCCTGCTTGCGTGCCATGCACTAGTGAAACCAAAAGGAAAACACATGAAAGCATGAAAATAGCTATTAAACAGGAGAGAAAGCCAAATGGGCTCCAGAAAGTTTAAACCAATACGGATGCAAACCTATTTATGCTGCATTTTGGACTTAAACATAAGACTGCCTGAGTAGGGAATCGAACCCGTGACCTTTGAAACCAAAGACTGAGATCCTACCACTGAGCCAAACTGAGATGGCCAATTTTTTTATTCCTAATCAGTATGACTCAGTGGTAGAACCTCGGTCTTTGGTTTCAAAGATCGAGGGTTCAATTCCCCGCTTAAGCAGTCTGATATTTAAATCCAAAAGGCAACGTAAATATGTTTACATCTGTATTTGTTTTTAAAGTCAGTATAAGGTACTAATCTCGAGAGCAAAGGCAGCCCACTACAGCCACGGCAATTAACGCTCGTGTAACAACTAAGCTTTTTACTCAAGAATTCTACTCAATTTCACACAGGATCTGTAATACTTCTGGGGTACACTACATGTCAGATTCATCCCCGCAAAGATATGGACGACTGAGTCTACAGATTGATCACTGTCGGTTTCCTTGTGTCGTAGTCAGTGTCAGTAGTATGTGCCTTCCATTCGCCGTAGCGGCCGCAGGCCATCCGACTCTGCCATTCTAAAAAATAGACCAGGTGAAGGCTACCTGTCAACCTGAAACCTTGTTGATGACAAAGAACCATTTGGGGCCTACCACGTGTGGGATTTACCCCAACAAAGGTATGGAAGATGACTCGGAAACCTCAGATTTGAATTCTACGTTTTAAATGAAAACGACTGAGCAACTACGTGTGGGATTTACCCTGTAACGGTATGGAAGATGAAATGTTGGAATGAAAGCGAAAAATCTGGGACCCACTGCATGTGAGATTCACTGGGGTGTTTCAGTGTGTGAAAAGGAATCCTCATGCAGCACCAAAAAATCTATGGCTTCGAACAGACTATACCTTTGGTGGTGCAAATGCTGTCTGTTCGATAGACCAGTGGACCTCTACAACAGTTAGACACGCTGCACAGACTTTACCAACAGTGGCAGGTACGTTTATTTGCTACTGAACAGAATATAACTTTGTGGTACAAACACCATATGTCGGAAGACCAGCGGACCTTTATGGACAGCCACACCATCTTTGCGATACAAGTATTATCATAGGCTGACAGTCTCTACTTTTCTGAAATGTTCGGAGAGTAACGTGCACATTTCACTCCATGCCATAGCTCAGTTTTCTTTTTTCCCTCTCACATTTTATTTTAATAGTTAGGATGGGCTTTGTGGCCAGGATAGTAACCCTTTCCCTCCCTTTCTGCATGCTTGAGTGCAGTAAAGTTATATTATTGTCAGTAACAATAAATAGATGTTGGACAACTTCTATTTGTATATATTTAAGCCCTAAATTATAATGCGCATATATAAATTTGTAAACTAATATATACAGGGTGTTCGTAAAAGGTCTACTCAAATTTTAACCATAGCTGCTACTCATCAAAACAAAGCAAAAATTCCCTATAAACATGGGTCCGGAAATGCTTCCTTTCCGAGATAACACAGGGTGAAGTCAAGTTATTCCATAGGCCTATTTGTGTCATAATGGCTGCAGTAACGGCTTGTAATCATTTTAAATGTGCAAAACAAACTGAAAATTAATCAATACTCTTTCAAGCTACTGGCATGGTAGGTGGCCAAAAATAACTGGCAATCAAAATGTATACCATGGGCTTACTAGAAAATGCCCGCCTCCCTACCCAATCCCTCCCCGGAGCCACTTGAGATATGTTCGTTGGTATGGCTAAAACAAGTGTTTAGTATTGGTTTGCAATCAATTGTTAACAAAACAAACAGCAAATTAATCGATACACTCTCAAGTTACTGGAATAGTTAGTGAATGGCAAGAAATAACATGTACACGTACCACAGGGGAACCCCCCCCCCCAACCAAAGAGAGCCACTTACGACATGAACCTTCGTATGGTGAAAAGAAGTGATTAAACAAGTGTGTGTGTCTGACAAGAGACAGTCGACGGCATTGAATCATAAAAAAAAATTTACATTCCTTTGCCGATCGTTGCTGCTCAGGCATGATAAGCAGTTCCTCCCCAATTCCGAGGTACGTAATCATTTCTGGAGGACAAGCAAGCAAAAGGGGCAAGCAAGAACCAGCGAGTAAAGCAAGCAGTTCTACTGTTATTGTGCATGGTGTGTGAAGAAACATTTCTGGACATTGTAAGTTGCTGTTGCTTTCACACAGTGTAATTCTTTTACTATTGTTGCTTGCCTCCACAAATAATTACCTCAGGAGCAACTGCTTATCATACCTGAGCAGCAACAATCGGCAAAGGACTGTAAATTGTTTTTTTTAATGATTCTATGCCGTCGACTGTCTCTTGTCAGACACAAACACTTGTTTAATCACTTCTTTTCACCATACCAAGGTTCATGTCATAAGTGACTCTCTTTGGTTGGGAGGGGGGTCCCCTCTGGTACGTGTACAAGTTATTTCTTGCCATTCACTAACTATTCCAGGAACTTGAGAGTGTATCGATTACAAAGCTGTTTGTTTTGTTAACAATTGATTGCAAACCAATACTAAACACTTGTTTTAGCCATACTAACGATCATATCTCAGTGGCTCCAGGGAGGGGTGGGGGAGGGAGAAGGCAGTTTCTAGTAAGCCCAAGGTAGGTGTTTTAATTGACAGTTGTTTTCAGCCACCTACTATGCCAGTAGCTTGAAGGAGTTTCATTAATTTTCAGTTTGTTTTGTACATTTAAAATGATTACAAACCGTTACTGCAGTCATTATGACACAATAGGCCTATGGAATTACTTGACTTCACCCTGTGTTATCTCGGAAAGGAAGCATTTCCGGACCCATGTTTATAGAGAATTTTTGCTTTGTTTTGCTTTGAGCTATGGTTAAAATTTGACTAGACCTTTTAGGAACACCCAGTACATTGTAGGCTCACACAAGTTTTTAAGCAAACTTCGAGTCATTCAGCAATAATTGCGTTATTATTATTATTAACTGACTGTTTTTATTATATGACTGTTTTAACTGAGATAAATATAAAAAAAGAAGAATGTGAAATTTATAACATACTAGGATATAAAAAGGAAGTTTTTTGTAGAGAAAACACCAAACGAGGAGGTGGACTTATGTTGTTCATAAATGAAAAAAAAAAATTTCAGAATATTATTTTCAAAAAAATAAAAATTGATGAAAATGATGCTATTGAATTAAGATATGCATATGAAAAGAGTGCGTTTTGCATTATAGCAGTTTATAGAAAACCTGACACGAATAAAATAAAATTTATCAATGAACTCAAAAAATTACTAAAATGCATTGGAAAGGAAAAACATACAAATATTTTGTTCTTGGGGGACATAAATATTGACATTTTAATGTCTGAGATTGAAGAAAAGGACAAGTTTGAACAAAAAACTACTGATAAATATGAAAACACTTTAGCAAAGCTAGGAATGGAAAAACAAATTGATTCACCCACAAGAGTTGAAATAGTAAAAAAAAAAGGCTTGAATCAATACTACATACAAAACTCTTGTATCGATCATATATACACAAAACTTGACAAGTGGGTAAGTGAAGGGGCAACCATGGAAATAAAAATTGCTGATCACTATTTTACAATATGTAGGCTACATAAAGAGGAAAATAGACAAATTATTAAAAATTTAAAGGAAATTAATCCAAATCCTGAAAATTCCCAAATTACAGGAAATGTAAAAATAAAATACAATGATCATAATATTGTAAAAGAATTAAACGAAATTGACTGGAATATCTTATTAAACCTAGAAACACTCAATGAAATGTATAAAAAAATTGATTCTACAATAAAAAATGTTTATGAAAAAAACATTATAACTAACATAAATAAAACTAAAAATACAAATCAGGAAAGAAAAACATGGATAACACAGCAAACAATAAAGCTAATAAACGAAAAAAATAAATTATGGAAGAAAATAAAAAATGGCTCTGTTATTGAGGATAGCGTAAATGAAAAATATAAAGAATTAAAAAGAAAAGTAAACAAAGAAATTTTAAACGACAAGCAAAATTATTACTCAAAAATATTAGAACAAAATAGTCAGGGTAACAAGACGATTTGGAATATAATAAATGAAATCACAGGACGTGAAAAGGGAAATGGCAATATTGATATGGAAATTATGTCAACATTTAAAAACTATACACCTGAAGAAATTAGTAATAAATTTAACAGAAATTTTGCAGAACAAATACCGAATTTAAAAGCTAAATACGAAAAGAGGAGGGATAATTTTTTTAATGGCAAATACTATAAAAAGGTATACAAACCACTAATGAGGGAAAAGAATATGCAATCACAAAAAACAATGTACCTTGATGAAGCTACTCAGGAAGACATTAAAAATATTATTGCAGGATTAAAAGAAACAAAGGCAACAGGATTGGACGGTATCAAAACAAACCATATCAAACAAAGTATGACGAACACTGCCCATTGTATTAGTATCTTGATAAATAAAATGATCAAATGTGAAAAATGGCCGGATTTGTTAAAAATACAGGTATTAAGACCAGTATATAAAAAAGGGAAAAAAGAAGATCTCAATAACTACAGGCCAATTTCTTTATTGTCAGTCATAAATAAAATAATAGAAAAGTTTTTTGCGAACAAAATATGGTCTTTCTTTGAAACTTTTAAGATTCTTTCAAAAAATCAATACGGTTATACAAAAAACAAAGGTACATCTGATTTACTGAAGGAGTTAAATGAAGATATTACTAAGGCGTTAAACGACGGTAAATATGTAGGAGCTGTTCTAATTGATCTACAAAAAGCCTTTGATACCTTTGACACCAAAATTTTGTTACAAAAGTGTACTGAACTGGGAATTAGGGGGAAAATTTATGAAATTATTAAAAGTTATTTAAAAAATAGGAAGGCAATAGTTAGCTTAAAAGATAAGCACAGTGAACATTTTGACATACACAATGGAGTACCACAGGGATCTGTTTTAGGGCCACTGCTATTCCTCATATATACCAACGATATACAATGCTGTGCAGATAAAACAACTCTATACCTTTTTGCGGATGACATGTTTATGTTCTCTATAAACCACTGTCAGGAAGAAATGTTACAAAATTTACAAGATGATTTCGATCTAATAAATGGATGGTTTTTGGAAAATGAAATGTATATCAGTGAGGAAAAAACTATGCGAATGAATTTTACTGTTCCAAAAATGAAGGTAACCTCAGTGAAAAATATTATTGTACATGGTGAAAATTGTAAATTTATCAAAAAGATGGAAAAAGCCAACTCAGATTGTTTAGAAACTTGTACAGCACTGGGAATTAGTAAATATACTAAATACTTGGGTCTAATGATAGATGAACATTGGAACTTTAAATCACATATTAAGCAAATTATCGATAGATTAAGAGGTATCTTAGCGAAATTATACAAATTAAGAAATTGTTTAAACACACATAATAAAAAACTCTTATATGATGCATGGGTAGCTAGTATTATAAGATATGGTATTGAGACATATGGTTTTGCAACAGAATATCTGATTGATAGGCTACAAAAGATACAAAATAAAATTGTCAAAGTTTTATTTGGAAACAACAAAATTACAACAAAAGAAATATTCCTTCAAAATGAAATTTTAGGAGTAAATAAATTGAGAGATTATATTATAATAATGAAAAACTACTTCATAAATAAACATAAAAATTATAATGCTGAAAAAAGGATAAAACTCAGAACAACAACACAAAGATTTTTAATACCAAAATGGTACAACAAATATGGATTTAGAAATAAAGGTTATTATATACCGTATACCTTTAATAAATTACCGAAAGAATTATTGTGTTTTCAAAAAAAAATGGATGCTAAAAGGAAGATAAAAAAATTCTTATTAGAAGAAGGTAGTACGTAGCAAAAAAAAAAAAATTTAATTTAATAAATAAATAAATATTTTCTTTTTTGTGTAAATATTGTATATTGTAAATATTCTATACTATTATTATGAAATGTTAAATATTCTTATTAAATATCATTATTATTATACTGTAAATAAATGTTTTGTATTATGTGATGTATCGAGATGATTAGTGAATAGTATTTTCATAACGGAATACTTATATGGTAACTCTGTATGTAAATTTATTTAATTGTATGTATTTATTGCTGCTCTCACAAGTTCTGCAGAACTTCGAGCATGTTTCCTGCAATAAAATTATTATTATTATTATTATTAGTACATGCTCGCTACATTGCAATAGAAAAAGTTCGTGGGTTTGGTCATAAATGGGGTACAAACAGATACACACACATACAAATTAACTGAACAAAAAAATGGCTTTGCCGTTTAACAAAAATGCATTAGAGTTCGTATCCCCATACTCACAGCTGTGAAGGTGCATCAATAAAAACGTATAACAGTTCACCTGAATGCCAACAAACTATAATTTGAACTCGAATTCCAGGAAACAAGGACTGTTTTTGCTCAGTGGTTCAGTGAGAAAGTGAATATAGTTTGTGTTTGAAATGTTTATTGTTTGTGTGTGCGTGTGCATCTAATTTGTGTATTATACATGCTTTTTTATATTTGTCAGTATTTGTTGTTTTATTTTTTATGTCCTTTTCGTATGAGTGGCTATGTGGTTTTGTATGTTGTGGTGTCCTGGTTGCAGGCACCGCTAAATAATGCCTGTTAACTATACTACAGGTAACCAATCACTGTCTAAATTAGGTATGCATCAATTACCGAAGATACATACCTATAGTTGTTAATAAAACCTCGTTCACTGCCCTCAGGCGGCAGCTGTTCAGTAGATATTAAACAGGGCGTTTGTGTCACTTCTGTGTGGAACTGAACCCGGTTCACCACATTGACAATTAGTTATGGGATACTTTTCAACTAACTTTAAAAATTAAAATTAGTTTAGTGCCCCAGTTGTTGGCTATTACCAGAGCTTGAATGCTAGCATTTAAATTTTAAAAGTAATGAAGCCTAATGAGTAACATGCAAAAATGAAAACTCTTACCTTGTATGCTGAGCTACGAGGAGCTGCTACAGGTTAATGAGTTGGAATCTTCGCAGTGGATTCTGCAGCTCCCTGTAGCAGCATGCAATTCCATGTCTTGGAAGCCAGGGTCTGTAGCCCAGGAGTTTGAGGGCTAGAGTATGTAATTCTTCACCGGTTACAGGTCAGACTTAAGTAGTTATTCGGAAAGGCGAAGGACTAAGTTTCTTCATCAAGTTTAGTCGTGATGGTAAATGGGGCTGGTACGTGAGAATATATTTCGTATAAGGAAATTTGTTAGGCTAGTGTTAATTAAATTTAAACACATAGCTCATGTGTAACGTTGAATTAAAACGTTTGAAATTCCTAATGCTTAAATGCGGTTTGGGTTATATGGTTTAATTTGAAATTTCCTTGCTTAAATGCAGAACATTTGTGTTTAAAAATGTTAAAAGTGTAGCAAGGTTCAAATTGTTAAAAAGAGTGAAATTAAATAAAAATTAAATTACAGGGTTATTTAAAAAGGTTTAAAACTAAATGAGTTGAAAACGATGTTTGTTGGTTTGTATTGAAAGCTGCAGTCTGAAAATTGGTGACATTCCTAGGCTAATTGAGTCTTATTGGTGGAAGTGATATGAACAGTTTCTTGTTTAAAATTGTTATACGGCATTTAAAATTTTACAACGTGTAGTGTACACAAAATTAATTACAATACTCCTTGACTTAGTCGACTAGTAGAAGTGTAATACATGCAGTATTTTATAGCGTGTTATTTGTGCTTCATAATTTAAGGGGGCAACGCCAATATTAGTGCTAGTTAAGCTGAACTTGTGATAAGAGTCCCCATCTGTGTGATCTCAGGCAATGCCGCTGGGGGGGGGGGGGGGAGGGGGGGAGAACTGGTTTGGTTTATTAAACAAGTTTAAACAGGTTTATTAATTACTACTAGTGACATAAATTAAGAGTGACCTAGCTGGTCACGCAAGAACTGTGTAAGCTTTCTTTGTTGTCAAAATTGCAGTGTGAACTCGCAAGAGTTTGTAACATAGGAGTGAAAATTAAAATTCTTCAAATTTCATAGGTCTAGTTAATATTTATGTGAGTTGAGATCGTTTTAATGCATTCAAATTGGTCAGCTCCTTTAATTTGGGCCGATAAAAATTAATTACGTGGTTCTGGGGAGTGTTACTAGAAAATTGATGCGGTCGGGCGGTGTTTATTTTTTACGTTTTTTTCATGATTTTCAGATGTAGGCCATGGCTTTTTTTAACCAAAGAAAACGAAACCAGTGTCTTACATTTTGTTGTCGCGTACAATATCTATAATGCCAGACTCAGCGAGTAAAAGTTCCACATTTGATCAATCAGGGCGTTTGTGTCACTTCTGTTTTGAACCAAAACTGGTTCACCACATTGCCTACATTAAAAAAGCAGACTCCTAGTTAAGATAGGTTTTTTGCCCATGTTTGTGTTTAAATGTTATTGTATTAGTTGTAGTTCGTGTGAGTAATTTCGTGTTGATTTTGCATTTGTATTTGTTATGGTTCAGTTTTGTAGGAGTTTGATGTTTATGGCATATGTTTTGTATGTGTTTGTGGGTTTATGTTTTCGTTCTGTTTCATGTGCATGTATATGTTGCAGTTTGCGTGTGAAATAAACCAACAGCTTTGTTTGATTAGTGATGTCCATGTATGCATGCGCCTGGAGGCTGGCATGTCAATGCCCTTGTTCCCTGGAAGTGAACTCTAATCCATTTTATTTGTACACCTTCACAGCTGTGAGGATTCTTATTTTTAAAACAGTGAAGCCATTTTTTGTTCAGGTAATATGTTGGCTTTTTTCGTTTCCTTTTTATCGTAATTGGGGGGGGGGGAGATGAGGCTTAATGGCGCATCGACAGCTTGGTCATTAGCGCCAACCTCAGTCACAGTGCAGTGTATCGTAATTGCTACGGTCTAGTGTTTCATGTGTACGATATGTCCACTGTCCACCGAGTTTTGTTTGCAAAAAACGGAACATTAGAAATGCATATTTATGTTCATGATCTACCCAAGTTTTGTCCCATGTCTATTATATGATGGAAACAAACTTGAATGTGTCTGGATTTAGCATGTGTCATCTCGATGGGTAGTTGATTCTGCATTATTGCAGGCAGATGCATTATCTTAGCACACAATTGCGGAAACAATTCAACTAGATTCCTCAGGCCCACATTGAAGAACTAAATAAAGCATTCAGTCACAGTGGCTGCCAAATTTTAGGCTGAAGGCCTCAAGATTAAAGACTTCGCACCCTATGGTTTGTAATTTATTATTTAGGTGAAAACCAACAGCATTTCGTTTTGGTTCTCAAAAACGAGTTAACCTTTCTTTGGCTGACAATGTGAACTGGAACAAGACCAAACGACATTGTCACTTTTCCCCGCACCCATCCATCCATGACTTTGTTCGAGTGAACTCTACTTTGTTCTTGTCCCCCTTACCATTGTTGCAAAATAAAATACAAAATCGTTTAGTCAAAATGGGAACTTAATCCCTTTGCTCACTCAGTCAATAAATGTGAATAATTTGGTGTGAAGAAGAAAAATTACTACATTCTGTAATATGCAGATATAAGAAGAAAACACCATAACTTACTTTTGCAACATCATCCGGATTTATGAACGTTTCCCTGATTGAAGAGTCCCACCATAAAGAATCAAGTTGAGATTGATATTTTTTTCGCTCTATTAGATCAAGCAATGTCAGGTTCAGCTTTCTACAATCACTTTCATTCTTCTTCTTGGCTAACTTCTGTTTTTCTATAACAATTTTTAGGCTGTCACCGCAGATAGTAATTGTAGGGTAGGTCACATTTTCTTCTTCATGAACCGTCACTAACTTTCTTGTAGGCTCCGAAAAATAGTAAACAGTTCTCCTGCAAATGAAGACACAACTCGCGACAAGACAGCCCATCCATACCAAAAATCTAAGTACGTTAACAATGTTAAGTTTTTTATGGCGTACTGACTTCACTGAATCCTTTTCTGCCATTTTACAATGCTGTGCAAAAAGTGTTTTCACGTGGACATATATTGGGTCACACGAAACATGCCTTTTCCGTTGAGCAATTTTCAGTAAGATGTACATTAATTGTATAACTGATAACACTGATAGGCCCAAATTTAAACCCAGGTTTCCACCAACTTCACACAAGAGTGAAAGAATTCCAAAAGCAGCTCGTTCCTGTATTTTCATTATGTACTCCTCGCCTATCTTTATAGTAACTATGGTATCTTCTTCATTATCAACATCTTCTTGGTAAGCTGTGTAGTCATATTGAGGATTATGGCATCGGCGGGTACATTTGCAAGTAATTGCAGCATCAGTTTTCATAGTCAGAACAGTAGATTTAAACAGTAATGCAGTTGCATTCGTTGCAGGGCATGGAGGAAGTTTTAAGGTTCTTGGAAAATGAGGGAACCTATTGAATGCAAAACAATTGATATAAACTGTGTAGTTAAAGAGATATACAATTCAGTTAAAAATTATAAAACACACGTAAAATTAATCAGTTTAAAATTTACTATTTAAACATTTAAATTGCAGGTTATTTAAAATGGAATTAGTATATTATGAAACAAAAGGCCGACACCATAATTCAGAAACCTTTCATCCCTAGCCAAAATAAAACTTAACTGCTTATAAAAAACTATTGCATACACCTTTCTTAGTTAAGTCAAGCTATGTGAGAGGTGCCCGGGTGTCCCGAGCATGAGGACAAGTATAACCCACTGGTATAGTTATCGTGAAACTAACCAAGCTGTCGACGCGCCATTAAGCCTCGCGCCCCCCCCCCCCCCAATGCAGGATCAAATCTCACGAATGACCTTGTTAAATGTGAGACTTAAAAATATTCCCATGGAGTTAGTGTGACCATAAAAGGGTTAAATTAAAAAGGATGCAGGTCAAGTTAAGTTAATTTAAGACCATTATCAGTTATAGATATGGAAGGTTGTCTCGAAACCTTTCTGCTCTATGGAGTGGAGGCTGCACCCAACCAATAGAGCTGAACATCATCTAAAAAACGCTATCTTTGGAACCAAAACTCTGTCTTGTTTAATTATTCAGACGGGAAAGTTATTATTATCCAAAGCCATTGTGGCAATTATCATTATCATTATCATTATCATTGTGGCAATTATCGCTTGCCACAAATAAAGTTATCAATATTTATTTTAAGTTATAGATAGTTTCCTAAAACTGTGTTCGTAGGCAACGTCTATATCTTAACAACGTCATATCTTAAAATGAACCTTTTGTTATCTTCAGTTCCAAACTCTTGTTCTATTACTCTTACAGGACCAGCTAGCTAGCACTATACAGGTTTTTGATTCAAAATTTTTCATTGTTTTGTTTAAGGAAACTTAAAAACTCAGTGGAAGTTTCTTTGGTTAAATAAAGACAATTTTAGGAACATTATGGTGCGTTGTTGTAGTTACCAAGAGAATTACTATAAATATTTTCGAAGTAAGTCCAATGTGGCGTCGTTTGGTCAGGAATATTCTAGTCATAGTATGATGGTAGTTTGGGGTATCGTTCGATTATTACTGAGGGAAAAGTATTGAATTTCAACTGTGTCTTTTTTACTGTTATAATTTGAGTAGCAACAATGGTTTATTTTTTAAAATTCATAGTGCGAGATGGACAATTTGGCACAGTGGAGGCATTGAAGACACTGAAGATAATGAAAAGAAAGACTCGAAAAAGAGTGCACAGTATATCTAAATAACATGAAAGTGTAGTCATGCAAGGTACAGTTGGCCGAACCAACATGATAAAAACTAAGCTCAGTTCAGATGAATAGTATATTAGTAGCAGATTCAAATTATAATGAATCCCAAAACCCCTGGGAACGGGGATGGGATGATTGTGCAGTTTTTCTAAACAGAAACACTTCTTACCAAACTGAATCAATAGAAATTACTATTTACCTAACATTTTACCACGCAAAGTCTTCGACTGCACTGGGAATCTATAGACAATGCCACCCCATGTAGAATGTCAATAATAGAACGAAGTGAGCAGTTACCAATTTGCGTTTCTGTGGAAAGTGTTTTGTTTGGCGTATAATTCCTTTTTTTGCTCAAGTTGCAAGTAAGGTAATTTTAAGTTTTTGTAAGAAAAATTAGCTGTGTTACTTACTACACGAAAATTATTGATAAAATATGATTTAACATTTTTTTTCACGTGTTAGTTCAGTGGGACAGGAAAATGAGAAGAATTTAGTGGGCAAAGTGAAATGATGCGAGTGAACCAATTCTACCTCAAACTTATTAGCTTATGATTTTTGCAATATTGAAGTGTCTCTTCTACGTGACAACTAAATGTCTGATAGGTTTACATAATGCCAAAATGGTGAGCAAAGTAATGAGTTAGTCAGTATTCACAATTCAAATTTTGGAAGATACGGTCTAAATTTTAAGAACCATCCAGAAAATTAGAAGGTATACATGCGCTGAAGAAAGTAGAAGATTCAGTTTAGAATTGCTGCCTTACCAAATTTCAATATTTTTAAATGAGAGATATGTCGGTTTGAATAACTATTAAGTTGAAGGCCAGGTTCTAAATGAATTTTATAAAAACTCAAGCCTTCTCTGTTCAAGGAAGTTGAATTTTTAATGGGAAATTTTAATAGCAACGGCTTAAATTCCTTAATTTAAACTGTTTTAAAAAACATTTCGTTTAGCAGAAGAAGGAAGTTGAAGGAACTTATAACATTCTACTAACACATTCTCAGTTTTTAGTACAAACCGTTAACAAAGCTTGCATTGCGAGTTGGGACTTACTTTTTTCATGTTTAGCCAGCTGCTGCCTACAGGCACTTGTATGCAACTTAGGGTTAAATACATTTCAACAAGTAACCAGATGAGTGTTTCTTACAGAAAATATTTTCACCCAGTCTGTAAACATTATGAATCAAGCCAAACCTGAGCTTTACAGTGTTGGTAATAAAACCCCTTAATATTATGTAGCATAACCATGTCCTACAAGCTATTGTGCTATTATAGTAAATTTACTAATTACGTGATTAGAAATTCAATTTATTACAGACTTGTAGTAAAAACGTAACGAAAAACATTTTGGAATGGGTTAGTAGAATGAGTTATCTTCTACGTGAATGAAGATAATTTACGGGTGAGTGTGAAGTTTTGATTGGTTGCCAATTACTTAGAAGATGCCCCTGTTTTTTATGTTTCCTAGACAGTTTATAGCCTCTGTCCTACCTGCATTCAGGGAAAGTCTCCTTAAACTTAATGCTGCGACAATTTTCGTGACACTCATTGTAGGAGTCATCATCAACACAAGGATTGAATCTTCTGTTTATAAAATCGAACTGTAATCAACATGGAAGTCAATGAATTATTCACTTAAGTACTGAATAATTATGTCGCAACGACTTATGAATGACTCATAAGTTATACTTAGGTTTTAGCATCCACAAGATAAACCCATTATTCTGATACTTCTAATATTATGCTTCCTGTGTGCAAATAAATATCGCAATATTATAAGTTAAGTATTGTCAAATTGTTCCTAATTAAAAGTTTGCGTACGTCCTTCTTTTTATCAAATCCTTTTATTAAATCCTTTCATTAACTTATGCAACCTTGAAGACACGTGTGAAAAAATCAAATTGGTGTGTAGTTCCACTGCATGATAAAAATTAGACCCCTCCTTTGAAGGTCAAGGTCTAGGCTAGCATTTGTGACAAACATCTTTATCATATACTGTATAATGTATATCTCCACAACGATTTTACTGTTGAGTATGCTATACTTTCACATATCTAGGAAATGTGGAAATCTATTGTATGTATAAAGTCCACCTAACAGATTTTTTTTAAATATTTTTGTAGACTGTCTTTTTTATTATTTAAATCAAATAATGGGCAGTACGAGTTACTAACGTACTTTTTTGTATTTACAACAAGTTAACATACAGTTGAACAATTACTTTACATATTTACTTTAATATTTTACTTAATTATCACACATTTACACTTATTTACTAGCAACATATTGTTAAAAACAGCAAGTTTAAAGAGTGAACAAAATTGTAAACTAAAAATAACTCTTTCATATGCTACCTGAGTTATTAAGTTATTTATTTATCATTTTGTTTATTTGGTAAGTAGGCTAGATTTAAGTTTTAAGTTTTAAGATTCCAAACTACGCAATATTGTGACTTTCTCTAAGTAATTTGTTACAAATGAAAGAAGTAAAATACTTCGTGGCATTTTTCTAAAATTATTTCGCAAACATGACAATTTGGATCAAACTGATTCAGCTCATAGGCTACTGTTAACTGTTATACCTCAGAGTTCATAAAATGATTTTCCAATTCATTAGTTTTTTTGTTATAATCAAGGAGTCTCTTAGGCTATAGATATTAAGAATTTTGTGATCGAATTTAACTTTCTTAACGTTTTTTTTGGCGTCCTGATAAGAACATGAATAATTTTATTTTATATCTTCTGCACAGTTGTAAATAAGGTATTGTTTGTTAAGCCATAAACTTCAGTACCATACCTTAGGTGTGAATAGACCAGTGCATCATACAACAGTGCCTGTCCCTTGTAACTCCAATTTGTGTTGCATTCTATCAAATGCTCGTAGTATTGTGAAAAATCTTAGCCATTTTCAAGCGCTGCTGGCAGAGGACGAGATAGATTTAATTTTTGTGGTCGAGACATGGTTGCATAGTGCATTTACTGACGCCATGGTGTTGGGTGGCTTTGGCTACAATTTGGCTCGATTGGATCGGAGGTCTAGGGCCGGGGGAATTATGGTGGCATATAAGTCACACCTTGGTGCGGTGACATCATTCGCAGCGGCTAACGTGGAAGCGTTAGCATTCTATCTCCCAGCTAACGGGATTAACTTTGTTTTGGGCTATCTGCCTAATAGTCATTGCGACCTCGAAATTACCGAACTTTGCTCCTTTTTGAGCGGTGCAGTTAAAACTAACTCTTCGAACATCATCTTCAGTAGATTGGCAAACTGTTACTGCATTGGACAGACCGCATCGTGAATTCTTGCGTTTAAAGGCACCTTTAGGGATGACCCAGCTTGTTGATTTTCCAACTAGAGGAAATAATACACTTGATTTGGTGTTTGCAGACAACGATAGACTTGTTTTCGACCTCAACCAATTGGACAAACTGGGCACAAGTGACCACAACATGTTATTGTTTAAGGTTAATTGCTCCTCCACGAAAATGGGTAGAAATGGTCTCTTGCCTGGGAAAATCGATTTTGATCTGCTCAATAGCCGACTCAGTGAAATACCCTGGATACCATACCTCAGTTCATATGGGGAGGACATTAACAATGTATGGAATGGGTTTCACAACCTTCTTGGTAAACTAGTCATGTTGTGCAGTGCGAAGCCCTCATCCGGGCCAACACCAAAGCTTCCAGCTGCTATCAGAAAGCTCGCTCGCAAAAAGTTGACAGTCTGGCGGAAATTGAAATCTGATCCAACCGAGACAAATCGACTTGCTTACGGTAGGCTTAAGGCCGAATACGGAGCAAAAGTTGATCTTTGGCACAACAAACGTGAATTGGTTGCATTGAAGGAAGGGAATTTGGCTTCTCTTTTCAGATTGTATAGGTCAAAAACACGCATCGTTCGAGGGCTGCCGCCACTATACGACGGAGACAGCTTTGTGACGGACAACAGACAGAAGGCCCACTTACTTAATAAGATATTTATCTCTAACACTGTATTTGATAATGGCGTTACCCCACCTCTCGAAGATCCCACCTACAATCTGAATACTACCTCTTTGCTAACTTCGGTTGACTTCTCTCAGGCACAGGTCAAGGATGTCCTTTCCCGGATTAAACCTAGTCGTGCCGTAGGACCAGGTGGTTTTTCCGCATTTTTTTACAAACAAATTTTTAACACCATCTCAACACCACTTGCATTTATTTTTAATCTTTCGTTGAAGAGCCAATCCATTCCGTCTTTGTGGCATTCAGGGAACGTCGTCCCAGTTTTCAAAAGTGGTGATGCTTCTAACCCACGAAATTACCGCCCAATAGCACTCACTGTCGTACCTTGTAAAGTAATGGAGACCATAGTTCGCTCTAACATGTTAGCATTTTTTGAGGAGGGCGAATTGTTAGGTAGGGATCAACTCGGATTTTTACCGGGGAAATCTTCGACACTACAACTCTTGCTCGTCCTTGATCATTGGACTAGTGCCCTCGACGTGGGAGCTCCAACCGATGTTGTATATTACGATTTTAAGAAGGCATTTGAGTCGGTGGTGCATTCCAAACTAATTGGCAAACTTTCGAACCTTCATATTGGAGGTAAATTGCTGGGCTGGTTGTGAGATTTTGTAGCGGATTGCACACAACGCGTAATAGTGGACTCAGAGGTGTCCACAGCTATTTCGGTGACTAGTGGAGTGCCACAGGGATCCGTGCTCGGTCCATTGCTTTTTGTCATATTTTTGAAACGATCTCTCTCCACCTGGTGCCGATTCCCGACCACGCCTTAAGTTTGCAGATGTGAAATCTAGTACTGCGGTGACCAGCTTTTATGTTGGATTTTCACTTATGAATGATATCCATTACGTCCATCATTGGTCCGAAATTTGGCTGCTCCCCCTCTCTTATGACACATGTGGTGTCTTCCACGTAGGTAATTCTAATTCAGTTTTCAAGTACTTACTTGCGTCCAATCCACTCAAATCTATGGATCTGGTTAAGGACTTGGGCGTCTGGTTTACCCCAAATTTAAAAGTGTCCACGCATTGTGGAAAAATTACCTCCATGGCCTTCCGTAGACTTGCCATTGTGAGACGCTGTTTTAGATCAGCAAATTTGAAATCCCTCGTGACAGCTTTTAAGGTGTTCGTTCGCCTTATATTGGAGTATGCGAGCCCGGTATGGTCGCCGCATCTCATGAAGGACATAGATTCCTTGGAGGCTGTTCAGCGTTCATTTACGCGTAGTCTCCCGGGATTCAGAAATCTTGAACCGGGGGAACGCCTATGTCGTGCTGGCCTGGAGCCCTTGGAACTTCCCCCCTGTAAGCTGGGGGTAGAATAAGCCCACCGTACCCCTGCGTGTCGTAGAAGGCGACTAAAAGGGAACCCAAGATCACGGTCAGTGTGCCAAGGGTCTGCATGGCGGAGAGTTTTTTGGTCCGTCTTGAACACTAGCAACCTCAACACTACGGTTTGCGAGTGCGCCTATGGTGTCTATGGCGGGCAGGTTTAACACCCGTCGCAAGCACTAGTCCGAAAGAGGTGAAGGGATATCCAGATAAACCGGGCCCGGGGTGGCTGCTTAGAGGATGTTTGGCGGTTTGAATCCCCTTTTGGGTTTGATTCCGATTTGCCCATTCTGGCCACTGGGCTTTTCATCCTCGTCCCCCAGCATGTTGGCCGTGTGCTGCAACCTAGTAATCCGTGGAGGCGGAGATCCTGGCTTTCGGGCTTTGGCTCCTTATTCCGGAGGACGGGTGGCCTGGGCGAGCCGGCCTAAGATCAATCGGCTATGACTTTTCAGGTCCTGTCGTTGTGGGGAGGCGGCTTGTGCTGTATCCATCTGCATCACGGACCCGAACTGTTTGGGTTATCGAGGGAGGTGGTGTGTACGGCTTCCTTGGTGGCCTCGCCTCTCGGCATGCTTAGGCTGCCACCTCACCGAGATAGACGGCGGTGTTAGCTTCCTGGTGCAGGGCCCTGGATATGCGGCTTCCGGCCCTGCATCACCCGAGTGCCGCGCGGGGTTTTTCTTTTCTGGGGGGCGCACCGCCGCGACTTCTTTTTGCTCTCCATGGCAACTTCTTCTCCCCCTTCCCCCGCAAAAATGTCTTCCCCCTAAAATTCTTCCCCTCCTCGCCGCACTAGCAAGCGCCAGAGGAGGGAACCTGAGATGGTTGGGCCTGGTGCCCAGTTACCGGACATTAGTAAGAGTCGGGACCAAGTCCCGAAGTTCTTGGTGGTGACAGGCGAGGGCCAAGATGTTACACAACTCGGTCCATTCGCTGTCCACAAAGCACTCAAAGGGATCTGTGGTTCCGATCCGAAGAGTGTCTCTCGGCTCCGTGCTGGGGGATACCTTGTGGAGGTTGCGGATGGGGCTCAGGCAAAGAGGCTTTTGAAGGCGGGTGCACTGGAGTTATGCCCGGTGCGTGTGGAGCCGCATCGTACCTTAAATAGCAGCAAGGGGGTCGTGACGTGCTTTGATTTGAGTGGTCTCAGCGATAATATCATCCTGGACGAACTCAAGTTACAAGGCATTACGGCTGTGAAGTGTTTGACGTGGAAAGGTGAGAATGGTGCCCAGCCAACTGATACCTTTTTCCTGACCTTGATACGCTAGTTGCACCGCAGCACATTACTGCCGGTTACCTGCGGTTGAAGGTCAGGACTTATGTACCGAATTCAATGCGGTGTTTCCGCTGTCAATGCTTCGGCCACACCAGCGGCTCGTGTAAAGGTAAGCCTACCTGTGTTAGCTGTGCTCCGGCAGCCCATGAAGGCGCTGATTGTGCTGGCCCAGAGCAGTGCATCAACTGTGGTGGTCAGCACCAGGCCTCTTCGCAGGACTGCCGTGTTTATTTAGAGGAACGTCGTGTGCAGGAATTGAAGGTGAAGGATGGGCTTTCCTACTCGGAGGCCCGGAAGAAAGCTAAACTATCGGCAGCACCGATGACCAGATCATTTGCACAGGTGTGCAGTGCGCCATTGCCTGGCCCAGTTAGTGAGTCTGCTGATTTAGCGGATTTGCGCGCTGAGCTCAGGTCTTTGACGAGGACAGTAGGCATGCTTGTTACTTTGTTGACCCAGCAACATCCATCTTTGCAGGGTCTTTTGGGTTCTTCGAAACTGGTTGATGCCTTGCCGTCGACATCTGCCCAGCCTGCTACTGTTCCTGTAACTGTTCCCAGGTAGGTTAAGGCTGTAGTTAAGCCTCCTCCCGCCCGGAGTGCACCACAGAAAGTGTCGAAGTAGACTCCTGCTGGTACATCCTCAGCACTAGCCGTGAGGAAGTTGCCACCAGGAGAGAACGTGAAACAGTCGTCGAACGACCAGCTTGCTGAGGGGTCCATTGCGTCCCCTCCACAATTTGATCCTCCTTTACCCATGGAGCAGGGAGATATTTCCTGTTCCACTTCTCCTGGGCTTTTTCCTCCTTCCGAGGACAACTTCGTTCTGGACCTCACTCCGGCTTTGATTCGGGGGAGGATTCAGATGTTTTCGGGTCGCCCAGGGGAGGAGTTGAGGAGGATGATTCAGTCTTAAGCTTGTCCTAATGCCTGCGCATTCCATCGTTCAGTGGAACTGCCATAGTTATCGGACCCATGCAGAAGAGCTGCGGCTGCTTTTGTCGCATTGGCGACCTCTGTGCTGCTGCCTTCAGGAAACTTGCTTTAAGGCGTCGGATAATCCGGTTGTTAGGGGTTACTCTGTCTACCGTCTGGATGCAGACCCTGTGCCACGTGCACATGGTAGTGTTGCAGTGCTGGTTCAACACTCTCAGCCGCATGCCAGTGTGCCTCTGCACACTAGATTTCAGGCGGTAGCAGTTCGAGTTTCTTTTCAATTCGATATTACTGTCTGTTCGGTTTATTTACCACCGGATGAGGTCTTTGGGGTTGGTGACCTGGAGGACCTGGTTAGCCAGCTTCCTGCCCCGTTTCTCCTGCTGGGCGACTTTAACAGCCACCACGTCCAGTGGGGAGGACCTAATACTGACAACAAGGGCAGGATCCTTGAGGAGTGGATGCAGAGGGGTCCGTTTGCATCCTGAACGATGGAGCCATGACATACTGTAACCTGGCCACGGGCAATTGGTCAGCGGTGGACTTAGCCTTTTGCTTGCTGGCCGTCCCAGTTCACTTCACTTGGGCTGTCACTGCCGATCTGCATGGAAGCGATCACCTCCCCGTTGTGTTGTCCACGACACAAGGGGGTTCTGTGGCTTCCAGGCCAGCCCGGTGGGCACTTAAACGTGCTGAATGGTCAGCCTTTGCTGAGGCTGCTGTATTTCAGCGTGCGGTTGGGGACTTTTCTGATGTGGGTGAACTTTCCACTCATTTCGCTGACGTGGTCTTTGCTGCTGCTCATACTACTATCCCACGTTCGTCCACACAGCCGCGGCGGGTTCCTGTTCCGTGGTGGACGCCTGCTTGCAGGCGGGCTATTCGGGCCCGCCGGCGAGCGTTGCGTGCATTTACGGTCATCCCAACTACTGACAATTTGTAGCCTTTAAGCGCTGTCGTGCCCGTGCCAGGTATGTCATCCGTGAGGCTAGACGTGCTTCGTGGACAGCTTATGTTTCGTCGATAACGCGCTCCACGCCTTCTCAGCAGGTGTGGCGGAAGGTGCGCCATATCTCGGGGAGGAACGTGTCTTCCCCGGTTTCACAGCTGAAGGTGGCGAATTCCGTGATCTCTTCTGTGCCGGATATCGCCGACTGTCTTGCGTCTGCGTTTGCGTGGATCTCGAGTGATAACCATTATGATCCTGGTTTCCTCAGAATAAAGCGTAGAGAAGAGGCTCACTCTCTAGACTTTCGCTCCGACGGGCTAGAGGAGTACAATTTACCGTTCACCAGGCAGGAATTTGTTTCAGCTTTGTCCAAGTCGCATGACTCCGCCCCAGGGCCTGATGATGTTCACTATCAGCTGTTGAAACATCTGCCTCTTGCCTCCCAGCAGTTCTTGCTGGAGATGTTCAACCGTGTGTGGGCAGAAGGCTCTGTTCCGGCAGCGTGGAGGACAGCAGTGGTCATCCCGATTGTGAAACCGGGCAAAGACCCTACTGCTCCTTCCAGTTATCGCCCAATCGCTCTGACTAGCTGTGTCTGTAAACTTATGGAACGGATGGTCAGTGAGAGGTTGGTCTGGGTGCTGGAATCACGCGGATTCTTATCTGCGTCCCAGTGTGGCTTTCGACGTTTTCGGTCAACCATCGATCATCTGGTTGCCCTTGAATCGGATGTGAGGGAGGCTTTTCGCCTGCGTCAACATCTGGTTCAGGTTTTCTTTGAATTGGAGAAGGCTTATGATACGACCTGGCGTTATGGGATTCTCCATAATCTCTATAACTGTGGTTTGAGGGGACAGATGCCACTGTTGCTTTCCGCTTACCTCTCAGGCCGTTCTTTTCGTGTTCGTGTCGGGGCGACTCTTTCCCGCCCGTTTGTCTTGGAGAATGGTGTGCTTCAAGGAGGTGTTCTTAGTGTCATCTTGTTTGCTATTGGGATCAACCCCATTGCTCAGCAAGCTGCTGTTCCCCAGTCATTGTTTGTCGATGACTTCGGCCTGCGCTTTCGGGCAGCTCGCATGCAGACCTGCGAGCGGCAGCTACAGCTGGCGATTAACAAAGTCCAGACCTGGGCGGTCAGTAATGGTTTCCGGTTTTCTCCGGACAAGACTGTGTGCATTCACTTTTGCCGCCAACGAACGCTGCACCCAGATCCTTGCCTGTACTTGGGGCAGGCGCAGATTCCTGTTGTCCCACAGGCACGTTTCCTGGGTCTGGTGTTCGATTCCAGGTTATCTTGGCTTCCACACTTGCGCCAACTTAAAGACAAGTCTTTGCGGGCACTTAACATCTTGCGGGTTCTGTCGGGCACTTCATGGGGTGCCGATCGCGCTGTCATGTTGCGCCTCTACAGAGCCCTTGTCCGCAGCAAACTTGATTATGCGTGCATGGTGTATGGTTCGGCTAGTGACTCGACTCTCCAGATGTTGGACACTGTGCATCACAGTGGCCTGCGTGTGGCGACTGGGGCATTTCGAACTTCTCCAGTGGTCAGCCTCTATGCTGAGGCCTCGGAGCCACCTTTGGCCATTCGTCGGCGGAAGCTGGCCATTCAGTATGCTGTGCGTTTACGTGCTGTGGAATCCAGTCCTGCTTGGTCCATGGTTTTTGGGCCAGACTTGCGAGTCGGTAGACGCAGGGTGGGTATGGGTGATTTCCGCGATAGGCTCCAGCAGTCCTGTCAGGAGATAGCCTTTGAAATGCCCAGCGTCTTGAGGCTTGGGGGGATGCCAGTAGCCCCTTAGCTTGTCCCAAGTGGCGTTTTCATTTTTGCTCAGGCATCCCTTCTGAAGGGTTCCACTCTACCAGCAAGGTATTTACAGAAGTTCCGGCGGCTGTGTTCTTAGTACGCCGGTTATCAGCGGCTGTTTACTGATGGGTCGAAGTCAGACGCTGGCGTGGCTTGTGCTTGTGTTTGTAAGGGAGTGACGGTTGCCCATCGCCTTCCATCAGGCTATTCTGTGTTTTCTGCAGAGCTTTTGGCTCTCGGTTTGGCGGTGGAATGGATCCTTGGCCTGCAGGGCACGCATTTCATTATCTTTAGCGTTTCCATGAGTGCCCTGGAGTCCTTGGCGACTTACAATCCTCGGAACCCCTTGACACAGCGTGTCCAAGCTTTGCTTTCCCGCTTGCGTGGCCAGCGGAAAACCATGCTTTTCTGCTGGATCCCGGGCCATATTGGGATAGGTGGAAATGAGCAAGCGGATTCTGCAGCAAAAGGGGCCCTTTCTGGCATTCTCGGAAGGGATCTCAGCCTTGTTCCCTCGGACGCTTTTCCAACTCTGCTTTTGAGGTTACACGCTTTTTGGCAAGCCTCGTGGGATGGACAGGACGGCAATAAATTACGAGCTATTAAAGGCACTGTGGAGGAATGGCACTCGGCGTGTTGCCGCAGTCGCCGTGAGGAGGTGGTGTTGGCCCGTTTGCGCACTGGTCACACTCGACTTACTCACTGTTTCCTTTTGCGGGGGTTGACCCTCCTGAATGTTATTGGTGTCGGCGGCCACTTACGGTCCGGCACTTCCTTGTTGATTGTTGCCATCTTGATGGTTTTCGTCGTCGTTTCCATCTTCCGCATGACATTGTGCGTCAATTGGGCGATCGATAAGTCTGTCCTCCTGTCCGGTGTTTTTCAATTTTTGCAGGAGGTACAGATGTATGACAAGATTTAGATTAGGGGTTTGAATAATATCTCTGTAATGTGTGGTGCAGTGGCAACCCGGACCACTGCACTGTGACTGAGGTTGGCGCTAATGACCAAGCTGTCGATGCACCATTAAGCCTCATCTCCCCCCCCCCCTTGGAACTTCGTAGGCTTAGGGCGGACCTTATCCTGACTTTCAAAATTGTCAGGGGATTTGCACCGCTGGATTTTCCAGTCTTTGAGCGGTCAACGTCAGAAAGAACTAGAGGATACTCAATGAAGCTAACTTCCCAACACTCACATACCGAGTGCAGAAAAAACTTCTTTGCATTAAGAGTGGTTGAGCCATGGAACTCTCTGACCGAGGAGGCGGTCTCTGCAACTACGTTAACTGCCTTTGGGCGGATTATGAAAACTGTATCTTTGAATAGGTTCCTTGAGCGTTCGTGTTAGATTTTACTACTGATTAGTTTTATTACCTTTTTCGCTTTTACTTTACCTTTGGACCGGTGTAAGAGGCAACCTGCCCTTCCGTCTTCCGTCTTCCAAAATGGGTTAAATCTATTATTATTATTATTATAACAGCTTACGATTTTTAAAATCCAGAACTTGTCGTAGCTGATATAATTTAGTCATAATTTAACATAGCTTCTTTACAAGTTCTGTAATATGCGTTTCGTATTTCCAGTTTTGATTAGTATGTTATCCTAAATATTTGGCAGTATTTATTTTTTTAAGATTATCGTTGTTATTTAAAACACCATTGTTATGTACTGGCTCTTTGTATAATAATATATTCTTTTCTTGAATATTTTTGTATGCGCTGTTTTAACTTCCAAGGAAACTGTTTTTCTTCACTAATATAAACTTTGTGTATGCAACCTTATATCTGAACTTTGTCAAAATTGTTTGCAAACTTTTTACGATATTTTCATAGTTGTGGTCCAAAGCATATCAACAAATAATGTCTACAAAAAGTATTAAGTTTTTAAGATTATCATCACTATCACTTTATGCACTGTTTATTTTAGCAATTATGTTTTATTTGTTAGATAACTTTTAGGATTACGTGCATTTGTCCTCTAATACCAGCAATAGTAGCTTTGCAAGTAGGATATTTCTGTCTATAGTATCAAATGATTTTTAGGGATCCACTAAAATGAATCCAGGAAATGTGCCATTATTTAGGGCAGTCACAATTTTTTCGTTCAAATGTTTTAATGCTCAAGTTGTTGCTTTATTGTTTTGAAAACCATACTGTCTTTTTAAAAAATTTAAATTTTGTTAAAAATTTTGTTTGCATTTTTATCGCAAAAGAATTCTCAATAATCTAGACACACGCTAGTGTGTCGCACCAAGTTATGCAATAATCATCACAACAAACATCACATCACTTCAATTGTCGAGGTTGAAAACCATTGTAGCCCGACGCCATAGCATCAGTGTCTAATATCCTGAAGCAGAGTTGAGCACATTTCAGGTACTTGAGGAAAAATAATAATGCGGTACTAAAGCTTAAATTGTGTTGAAATCGAGAGCAATGACCCACCTGAAAAAAAAAAATTAACTCGTGCAGGAAAGCCAGCTAATCTGCTTTCAATGCAAACTCTGACCCTCAATAACGTTGCAAATGTGTAACTAGCTACTAGCTAACTACTAGCTAGCTAATTCTAGTCCGCTCATCCCATGTTAATTTCCGTAGGGTGATTAATCATCGATACCGAGATATCGGGAAGGCTTCCAGCTATGAAATTGAACGAATGGCTACAGTACGATACGAACTGCGTAACTTTTATGGTTTGGAGTCTAGGGGTGTAACAGGGATGGCGTGGGATGGCGCGTAATTACGAAAATATTGTTATAACCATTGTTAGTGTTGTCAGCATCGTCTCTCCTTGGACGGCCAAAGTTCGGACAATGACAACGTGTATACTGACGTGCGTGCCTAGACACACACTAGTGCAGCACGATAAATTTAAACAACGTTGCCAAAGAAAATGTATTTACGTCCAATTCACGAAAAATAAACCAACTGTAAAATCATAGTAAAATAAACGAAGCCAAAAACTGGTGAAGAGGCCACCAAATTGAGAGTGGTTCGGCCCTTCAAAGGAGTAATATCAACACACCAAAACTAACGAAATAAAACAAACTGGCTGTACCGCACAGATCATCTGCGTGTGTGTGAGCGAAATACTGCACTGAGCAGAATTTTATTTTTATTCAACATGCATTTAAAGGACATCAAGAAGTGAATTTTTTCATTTGTGAGTGATGCCCTGGTTACACTATTTGCCGTATTTGGCGAACACTCTAATTTAAACTATTATTTCAGAAGTAAATTATTTTACAATCATAAGAAGGATTTCTTTTTTTTTCGAAGGTCATGACAAAAATCACAATGTATGCTAAATAACAATTTATAACAAAAAAGAAAAAACAGTTAAACAATATTAACACTTACTTAACTAGTTTTTAAGTTTCTTTTTAAGGTAGAAAATTGTGTAATCTTTATAATATGTAGTGGTAGTTTGTTCATGAGGTAAGGTAAATAATAATCCATAGTTTAGTTCCAAAAAGGTTATTCCATTTAGGCAGTAGAAGGTTCAACGTTGTTCTTCTCTAATTTAATTTTTCATTTTGGTTAATACCATTTATGACTTTGAAAATTTTTTAAAATAAATTCTATAGTTTCTTAAATTTATTATTTTCAGAATTTCGCTTGTATTATACAAATCATTTGTGGTTATTGTATTACTTTTAGTTTTAAATAGTATTTTAACAAGTTTATTTTGTATTTTTTGTAGTTTATGTATTAAGTACTTTGGCACAAATCCATATATTTCAACCCCGTAGAGCAATTGTGGTTCAATCCTGGCATTGTAAACAATTTTCCTATTCTAATATTTAAACATTTTCTAATCGCATAAATTTTAGGCATTATTCCTCGTAGTCTTTTGATCAGTGCAGTAATTATGTTCTGTATGTTTCCAGTTGCATCAATAGTGAGCCCAAGATATTTAGCATATTGAACTTTGTTTTTCTTACAATTTCTAGTTATTTATGCATTTTTCGTGTATAAGAATTTCGATGTCGTCATTAATTTTTGTATGCGGAGTTTTGATATTTAAAAAATACAGTCTTTTTTTCACTCAAAAAAAAGTTTTTTTTCACTCAAAAAACTTTTTTCTTACACCAAATACAAATTTTGTTAAATCTTTTGTAATTATCATTAATTGAAAGTAAGAAAACATCATCAGCAAAAACAATAAAAAATTCATTATCTAATCCTACAGAAATGTCATTTATATAAACAAGAAATAAAATTGGTCCTAAAATCGAATCTTGCGGTACTCCATCTGTGCAACTTAAGCAGTCGCTTAATTTTCCATTTATTTTAACATAACTACTTCTTTCATTTAGATAACTTTTCAAAATGTTTAACATTTTACCCGTTACCCCAATGGAATGTAATTTATCAGTAAGAATATTTCTGTTTATTGTATCAAAGGCTTTTTGTAAGACAATTGGTATTGTACCGATAAACTGTTTTTCGTTTAATGCCTTTACAAATTTTTCATTTAATAAATTTAATGCGTTCAATGTGCCTTTATTCTTCTGAAATCCAAACTGATTTTTAATTAAAATACAAAAAGTTGATAAAAAAATTTTGCAGTGAATTTGAAAGTATTTTTCCACTATTTTATTGATGACTGGTTGAATATAGGTCTATAATTATCAACATTTGTTTTTTCCCCTGTTTTGTAAATAGGTCTTAAGATTTGAGTTTTTAACTTGACAGGCCAAATTTCACTATCAATAATCGAGTTTATTAGAGGACACAAAAAGTTAGCTGCATTATTAATTTTTTTTAATATACTCCATTTTAAATCCATCAGTTCCTAATGATTTTTTTTATTTTCAATTCTTTAATAATTTCAGTTACCTTAATTTCGTTTGTGTGTTGTATAACCATAGAGTTTGGTAGATTGGTGTACTATATCGTCGGTCTGTGTTGACAATTTTTTTAATTTGTTTGCTTGGTTCACATAATTTTTATTAAATGAGTTTCTTGTTGAGTCAAGGTCTTCTTCTGTGAAGACAGAAATGAATTGTACATCAATATTATTTACTTGTTTACCAGTAATTTCGTTTATTTGCCTCCACATCATTTTTTATCTTTACCCTTTTCTATAGTATTTTTAATGTAAGTTTGTTTATCTGCATAAACCATTTTAGCAACTTTGGATTCCAGTTGCCTATAATTCTCTAGTAATGGTTTATTTATATTTTAAGCTTTTTAATTTTATTCCAAAGTTTATTTTTTTCATTAATTAATGCTAAACTTTTCTGTGAAATCCATTTTTAATAGGTGGTCTGACATTATTATAAATGCTAATGGTTCTTGTGTTTTTATTGTATATATTAGTTATTTTTTCCTCAATTTCATCATACATTTTAGTTGAGCCGTTTATCTCATTTAAAAATTCCCAATTTACTAGTTCAAGATCAATTAATATTCGTTTATCATTTGTATATCACATTTATATCACATTGAATGTATTGAAAACGTCCTCCTGTTCCCCTGCAACCCTCCCACGCCCCCATTGTGTGGTTTGCGCCCCTTTCCCGGGCGTCGGAGGTATTTTTGGGCTAATGATCTGCATTTGCGCCAGTAAAATACTATACTTAGCATCATAGCATGAAAAGGCCCCCGACGTTCCCCTGTTCCCCCGAACCCCATGCCCTTCCCCGGTCCCCGTACCCTTGCTCCCCCGCCCGGAACTTCCTCATTGGGCGATTTGTCCAACCCCCTCCCCCCGGGGTCCCAAGGTATTTGGTCTTTAAAAAAAAATAAACTGCACTTCTCAGTGTAGCTGCTTTGCCTGTTTCACTGTCTTGATACCAACGTGATAAGCCCGCAACAACGATCGCGCAGGCAGTGATTGTTACTTAACCAATTTTGAAATTACTCAATTCGGCTCTAATAGCCACCGTTATTGAAGCTCTTGATTTCCTAATTGTTAGGCTTCTACATTATTAGCAGCGTCGTCATTTTATTCTCGTAACAGAAATAAGTATTGTAAGCATTGTTTAGCTTCTACATTGTTAGCAGCTTATTCCCCTTCTTTAAGGCAAATAAGTATAGAGATTACAACAAAATTAAAACAAAAACCAAAAACCTATAAAGAGGTGGCTAAGTTGAGAATGGTTCGGCCTGTAAGTAAAAGGTAGTAGCAAAGTGTGGAAAACCAATTTGTTATTGACGTGTCACTTTATTACAAATCTGCACGGTAGTCGAGTTGTATACACAATTTTTTTTTAAAAAGGAGTGATATCATATCAAAAACCAAAACTGGTAAAAGGGGCCGCCAAGTTCCGAATGGTTCGGCCTTTCAAAGGATTGATATCAACACACCAAAACATTCGCTAACTTAATCGCACCGAATAATACTTTGGACGTTAAATGAAAACTTGAAAATTCCTAGCGAAAGTTGCAATGTTCTAGTTTTCATTTAACCTTCGAATGATTAAAGCGGTGCAATTAACTTGGCGAATGTTGTGGTGTGTTGATATCACTCCTTTGAAGGGCCGAACCATTCGGAACTTGGTGGCCCCTTTTACCAGTTTTGGTTTTTGATATACCTCTCCTTTTTTTAAATTGTATATTGACTCAACTCCATTACCGTGCAGATATGTAATAAAGTGCCAAGTCAACAAGAAATTGGTTTTCAACAATTTGGTACTACCTTTTGCCTACAGGTCGGACCATTCTCAACTTGGTCACCTTTTTATAGGTTTTTGGTTTGGTTTTAATTTTGTTGTAATTTGTTTTATTTAGTTAGATTAGGTGTGTTGATATCACTCTTTTGAAGGGCCGAACCACTCTCAACTTGATGGCTTCTTTACCAGTTTTGGCTTTGTTTATTTTGGTTTGTTTTTACAGTTGGTTTATTTTTCGTGAATTGGACGAAATACAATTTCTTTGCAACGTTGTTTAGATTTATCGTGCTGCACTAGTATGTGTCTCGGCACACACGTAAGTATACACGTTCTCATTGTCCGAACTTTGGTTGTCCAATGAGGGACGATGCCGACAATACTGACAATGGTTATAACAATATTTTCGTACTTACGTGCCCTCCCACGCTATCCGCATTACGCCACTAGGCTCCAAACCATAAAAGGTATGTAGTTCGTATTGCAGTGCACCCATTCGTCAAACTTCATAGCTGGAAGCCTTCCCATTATCTTGGTATCGATGAATAATCACCTTATGGGATTTAACTTGGGGATGAGCGGACTAGCTAGCTAGTAGTAACACTTTTTCAACGTTATTGACGGTCAGATTTTGCATTGAAAGCAGCTTAGCTGGCATTTCTACACGAGTTTATTTTTGTCAGGTGGGTCATTGCTCTCGATTTCAACATAATTTAAGCTTTTTTACCGCATTATAATTTTCCCCCAAGTGAAATGTGCCCAACTATGCTTCAGGATATAAGACAGTGACGCTTTGGCGTTGCGCTACAATGGTTTACAACCTCAACAATTGAATTGATATGATGCTTGTAGTGATGTTTGTTGCCTAACTTGGCGCGACACACTAGTGTGTGTCTAGATTTATTCTGTTCATTTTTATTTTCCATCGTTTGATTTTTGGTTTCATGAATTATAACTTCACTTTCAATAACATGATCATCTTTGGTTTGACTGCCTTGCACAGCTTTCACACTTTTTTTTTTATTTGGGCTGATGATTTTTGGTCAAAGTTTTTTTTTAATTCAGCACCTAAAGTGGTAATTTTGTTACCAGCCGCCGAAACATGTAGTGAACTTTCCTGGGATTAAAGGCTTTTCACATTTTTGGCATGATATTCAAACGGGGTGGGGTGGGGGGACTTATGCCAATAAAGTTGATTTCTTCAATGTATCCAAACCTAATCTTCGCACATTGTCATAGTCTTCGCACATTACTTTCGTTTCTGCATAAAAGATTCGTTAGAAGGAAGCGTTGATTTGGCAAAATCTTGATTGCTATCGGAGCAGCTGTTAACGTGCATGCGACCTGAACAAAACCGGACATTTCACCTGACTTAAATAACTTGGAATTCACACATTCAGTATCTATCAGCTTGAATCTTTACGTTGAACGTAGACATTTTCGTGTGATCGGCTAACCAAATTTCCTTTTTTGTTATTACTGCATTGTTATGGTGAGAGAATTGCTAAATGGGCAGAACTCTCACAGTCGTAAATTTTACTTTTTCACTGTATCATCTCTACACTACTAACAGTATCTTTGTTTCATTACAATGCTTTTATATGCGTGTTGAGAGGACATTAGTTTAAAACAAATTTACATATTAATCTCAAAACTAAATCACATTAACTATAAGACTATTAGAACTATGCTAATACTGTGGTCAGTGGGATCAGGAGCTGATAACTACATATAATTCCGTTGCATGTTGATATCCATGTTGCAATGCTCGTTTCGTATTCTAGCCATTGACACATGCCGTTTGGGAGAGCACTGCAGTTTTTGATTCACGGCTCCAACACAGTTCATTCAAAATCACTAGAATCTTATTTTGTGAAAGCATTGCTATAATATGTTAACTTTCCTGCCTGTGTGAAAACTCGTGTGGAATCGAGAGTCACCTTCGTCACTTCAACATCGTTTCAACATCATATTAATATTTGTGTAGTATATATTCTTTACTTGATATTTTTTTAATGGGCTGATTTAAGTTCCAAGTAATCTGGTTTTCTACACTAATAAAACAAATATTTATGCGGCATCATATTTTAATTTACTCACATTTTTGGCAAATTTTTGTCGATTTCCCACAATTGTAGTCAAAAGCATGTAGGCGTAAACAAATATCATCTGCAGAACCTTTTCATGATAATTATCAATATTGTTAAGAAATAGGGATTCAAAACTACCGTGGATCACTACTTAGATTGGCCATGTCAAAAGCTTGAAGATCCAGTTCAGATTGGATCTTCTAGACTGGTTATTTTTCAAATCCCTGCCAACTCGTCCACGATCTCTTAAACGTTTTGATACACACATGGCTTTACACCTAACATTCAAGTTAGATTTGTAAATATTCTGTAAACTACAAGTTACTAATTACCAACTTTGCATTTTGAGTCGAGCAGTCCTTTCCGACTCTTCACAGACTACAATGGAAAAGGTAGCTTAGCAACCCATACAAGAAAGTAGTGACTACCAGCAATAATAATATCACATACAATGGACCCACAACCTACATGAGCCACTAAACTGCCAAACAATCAGTTCAGTTGATCGCCCATGTAATGCAGGAAATTAAACAAATCATTAAACCCAATGCTTAACAGTAACCACTATTGTACTTTCCCCACACAAAATAGAAAATAAGAGACGGCTCAGGCCTTTCCAGGATTCATAATGAGGGATTAAAGGGAATATTCTCTTTAAGATCACATATGTACACTGGAAATAGCGGCCCTCAGGCTCGAACTTTGTAATATTCCCTTATTAATTTGCATGATATTACTTCAATTACTGCTTATTTTAGCATTGCCTTTTTTTATTGTCCTATCACGTTTTAAGTAGATAGTGCAGCTAGTGTAACCTAGATAAGTAGGTAGTGTAGATTTTTCTAATACCGTAGCTTTGCAGTTATGACATTACGACATTTCTATCAATAGTGTCAAACCCTTTTTGGAAATTCGCTAAATATACAATCAAATTTCCCGTTATTTAGTACTGTCACAATTTTTCCATTAATTATTTTTAAACTATATCGTCGCTCGTAATTTAGCAATTTTGTTAGGAATGCTTGCTTATACTTTTGTTACGGAAAGTTTGTTAACCCGTCAGTGTTTATTGTTATGCTGTTTTTTCTTTTTTGTAAATTAGGCGAAAAATATCTATTTGTAATTTGTCTGTCAATTTGTCATTGTCAGTGGTAGCGTTAATCAGTATTTCAGGTTTCACTCTGTATGTAAACATTTCACAGAAACACAGGCTAGCTCATTTTCCTTCCCATTAGGCTATGCTACCGGACTTTGTAACCCTGGAGACTCTTACTTGTTGATTGTCGCCATCTTGATGGTGTTCGTCGTCGGTTCCATCTTCCGCATGACATTGCGCGTCAGTTGGGCGATAAGTCTGTCCTCCTGTCCGGTGTTTTTCAATTTTTGCCGGAGGTACAGATGTATGACAAGATTTAGATTAGGGGTTTGAATAACATCTTTGTAATGTGTGGTGCAGTGGCAACCCGGACCACTGCACTGTGACTGCGGTTGGCGCTAGTGACCAAGTTGTCGACGCGCCATTAAGCCTCAATCCCCCCCCCCCCTTTAACCTCTTCAGCAGTTCAAACTTTTTTAATAATATTTCAACAGTATTTCTACATCTTTTTCGATTGTTCAAACTGAGGTGTTCAGGCACGGTACATTCACATTAGATATTCTTCAGTATTTTTTTTATAATTTAGGTGTGTGAAATCAATTACAGCTGTTATAAACTGAGCAAGAAAAACCACTCTGATTCTAGTTTGCTAGAAGAGTGGGTCATCAATACAGTTTTCATTTGAGTATTTAGATATCTACCCAAAACAAAGCTTGTTAAGGATTCCCGCCAATCTTTTCAGCTATGTTAAGTCTTGAAATTAAACTTCAAGCTCTCTTATGAAGCTAATCCCACCGACTAATAGTTTGAAGGCTTGCTGCGTAATTTTCAATTATTTCATTTAAAATTTGAAATCTTAGTTGGTGAGATTAGCTTGGTGAAAGAGCTTGGTGTTTGATATCACGACTTCACACAGCCGAAAAGTTTGGCGGGAATCCTTAACAAATTTTGTTTTGGGTTTGATGTCACATTTTTTGGTCCAAATTGATGAAATCCAATCTTTTTCTTAGCAATTATGATATGGAAACAAGGGACACGATAAGCAAGCATAGTTTAGTTTATTTAGTTTCGTTTAGGTTTGATTTTTGGGGGGTTTTGTTTTTACTTTTCGGGAGCACGAAGTTAAAGCGGGTTATGTGCCCCACGACTATGAGAAACACAATTCAGCTGGAGAAATGAAAGCGGAAATACACAATTTTTTTTCGTTAAGTTGCAACTACAATATAACAACTTGTTTCAATTGCGAGCCCTAAACAATAAGTTTAATTGCATTCTACCATCAACAATAAGTAGTGTGTCCATAGTATCAACAATGGTCATGGTGGCGAAGATTTGTGTTATTCATTTACCATTGTTACTCGTTAACGAAGAAAGACTGATAATTATTTTCATAACAGGTGGCATTTTCCCAACATACATGAATATAGCATTATTGTAAACTTTTAAATTAATAACTCGCGAAACGTCAAATCATGAAAGGCACATATTGGAGTTAAAAGTGTCATGAGTACCAAATTTCATTCGTATCTGTCGCATAAATTATTTTATATGAGTGATTAAAAAAAATGGCGTTAATAGCCAGTAATTAGGCAAATATCAACATTATTTGTGTAGTTTTTTTCAAGAAGAAAACGGTATGCTGTGTCATATATAGTGACTTTCATGTTGTTAGGGGACCAAACTCTCCTGATCAAACAAGTTTCAGCCTTTTCTGTTTCATTGTTATTTATGTGAAAGCAGTCAAACTACCTTAGCTGTAAAGACGCAACGTGTTTAGTGGTCGATTATATATTATCTGGATATTCTTACTATCTTGCCGGGCGACACATTGCATGTGTCTTGATTTATTATAACAATGGGCTTTATAACCTTCTGTTAACATGGAAAGCAATCCCACAAAGATGTGAACCCCTGTATCTTACTAAAAGCTTCATGTTTTATTTGGAAAACTGTGGAGTCATAGTGTGAACTACATGAGTGAGATTTTACTCATCTGTTTCCATGAAAACAAGTATTTAAATTCATAAGAAACTTCATTCAAAAAATTGTCGAATCACCGCGTCTTATAATATAATTGATCAGATTGTTTGCTCATTTAATGCTATGGATTCATGGATTGTCTACTTAAATGCTGATAAACAGACATTTCTTTAACACTTGTACTCTTTCAAAATTTTAAATGTAAAATGCATGTGAAAATATAAGGATTGTATATCTTTCAAGTTTTTATTTGAACACACTGTTAGTCAAAAATCATTAACAGACCTCTTTAATGGTAGTGGAGATAGCGAAGCGCACTCCATTAAGTAAGATTCGAATCATTCTAGGGTCTATGTTGTTCATAGTTGCAGGCTGGAATGCATACTGGAAAACAAAATTGTAATAACATGTTAGTTTATGTTCACAATTAAATAAAGGCTCTGGTGTGTTATTTAAAATATTATAAACTTAAGAAAATTTTGTCTGTCTATATCAGGGTAGATACTAGGGCAGATATATAAGCAGTAGGTATCAGGGTAGTGCCTTTTTTCTGAGAATGAAGGATAAATTAATGCCTGCTTCCATCAACAGCACCAGAAGGCATCATGTGCCTGTCTCTCATAGGAGGCAAAATTTGAAATTAAAACTGGCAGCATCGTTAGCATCATTTGCCAATAGTAATAGAGACAATACCTTTAGAATTTGACGAAATACTCGTGCGTGGGCAGAATACGATGTTGAAGAACTTACTCTATGATCGATGCAAGCTGCTTGAATGGATTTCTAACCTGGAGGTTGGAAACAGCAGGTATATTCTCAGGTTTACCGTGGTACTGCTTTACCCTGGATCACTCTTTGTCAAGACATCTGAGAAGATTTCTCTAAAAGACAGCACTAATTTCTATATTCTTTGAACTAGAGAAGAGTTGATACCACCTGGAGAACGTAAGTAGTGAGATCTATAAGGCTATGGCTTGCATGGTAGCTTGCCTCGTTTCATGCAGGCCTTTTTGTCGGATGGGTTTTTCCATGTGCGGCTTGGCTGTCAGTTGGTACAATATCTTTGCCTTACATGCCGGAGTACGATGTGCCCCAAGGTTCTGTTTTGAGTGCAACTGCCTTGGTATACCAATAAATGGAGAATCAAAACAACTTCATACCACGGTTCATGTTTGTAGACTACTTAGGTCTCCACATCCAGTCACTTAACAAGCCAGTTACAGTTGTTCGGTAACAAAGTGCATGATTAGGCCTCTGCCCTTGGCTTTCAGTCGTCTTCCATAAAAACAGTCTGTATCCACTTTTGTTGCCATCGAGGACTGCATCCTGACCCCAAACTCCTCACAGGGGAAATCTAATACCGGCTTTTGAAGAGGCTCGATTTCTAGGCCTAATTGGATTTCATTTCTAAAGCAGGTGCACGACAATGCAATCATTCATTGAATGCCTTGTAGGCTTTAACTGATGCTGACAGGAATGCTGTTATGACTGTGTTCTTAAGCATCTACCGTGCGCTCGTTTGTTCTAAGCTGGATTAGGATTCTGTTGTGTACGACTCTGCCAGCAACACATCAGTTAATATTTTGAATCCCAATCATCACTGGGGTCTTGAATTGTGAGGTGCTGATAACGTAACACTACAGTAGAGATCATGCATGTGAAACGGGGGAGCTAGCAGGGCTTCCCATTTCCACATACAGGCTTTTCATTGGACTGGCAATATACGCACCTGACCTTGTCCTTTCACCGTAGGCTACTATCCCTGCATCATGCAACCAACTGCCACAGAATTCTGCTTCGAAAGTAGCCTTTAGCCAGTGTCAAGACCCTAGCCAGGCCTCCTAGTCAAAGGGGATTTGCACCTCTTTTCCGGGTCCATATTGACTCCGCAGGTTTTATTTTCCCTCAGATGGCTGGCTTGGATTCACCGCCAATCTCCCATGGATGGCGGCATTTCTTAAATGTAATTGCTCACCTTTGGCCTTCTGGAAGTTTGACAGTCCTGCAGAAAGATGCTTGCAGGAGTGTCGTATCCTTTCGACCTGCTTAAAAGGGTAGATTCACTAATGGGTCCAAGGCTGATTCAGTGGTTGGCTGTGCTTATGTTTGTCTTCATGGGTCTGCACTTTCCAGCTCCGCTCAATGAAGAACATAGTGATCTTTGATTCACGCAATCTCGTGCGGTCAAGCCAGGACCATGTTTTAGTGCCAATATTAGATCGAGCCGTAAGTTGGTTACATGCCTTTTGACATATGTTGGATTACAGTCCTCGTTGGGATCCCAGGCAATGATCATGCAAACGTAGCTGCCCATGCTGCCCCTAAAGTTATCAGCTGTAATGAATCTGCCAGTTTTAGCTTCAGTGGTTTGCTCCGTCCTCAGGCTAAACTTCAGAATTTAAGGCAGTTGGAATGGAATTAACGTAGCAGTTCTTACTGGAGTTACTAGTCCAGTTGAACATATTCAGTTCAGTTGAAAATATCTACTTAAGGTATTCATCCAGGTGAAAATATCTACTGGTGATAGTCCAACTGAACTTTTCTGTGGAACATGCTGGTCCCATACAAATTTCCAATGATATTTCCACTACCTAGATGCTTGCAGTATTACATCACGGAATTCACCATAAATTACTGGTTATCTGTTTAGTACATAGGGTCTGGGTTTGATCCTACTGTCCGCTAGAGGACGTGAAATTATGTATTAAATCTCAACTTCAATTTGCCAACTGGCTCTCTGATTGGTCAAACAGATTGCCAGCCCAAAACTTCCATTAAAATGCATGCCAAACAAACAAATTCCTTTTAACGATCATTATTTCACTGAAGAATTCTACAGTTAGAAAGACACACGGTGAATTAATGATCGTTCACATGTAGAACATAAGACTTCGGTAAAAAAAAAAAAGGAATAGCGTAAACAACAATGATACTACCTACTGTCAATGGTGTTCTAGCTAAGAACGACCTAGGCTGAATGCAAAGATACGGCTAGCAAAACGGGTAAAGTGTGGTTAAGGTGATAGCACAAAAGGTTAATTAATATGGTTAAACATGGCTAGGTAGGTGTACATTTCAAAATGCATTATTTCCTGATAGTAACAATAGGTGTTTGTCTTTAATGCTGTCTTGTCAAATGTTGCAAATATTACAAGCACTTTGATGCAAATTCACAGATCACATAAAGTTACATAATTATACAAATTTTCGTATTTAAATTATAAAATACCCCTAATTATTTTACAATCTATGCTGAACTTTTTGGTACTCATGTTATATAGCATATATTTCTGCACATTATACTATAAATTAAATATCAATACAAAACATAACCTGAAATAAAATAGGCTTATTTAAAGTCAGTTAAAATGCATGTTGAATCACAGTAAAATGAACGGAAAGTCATATAATTCCATTTTTTACTCATTTTAATAACCGTGCCTTATAGGTCCAATAATGAAACTAAACTGTAATTGAACAAGTTATGGAGAATTTCACGTAACTTAACCATTACTTATTGTGGATATAAGTTGATTTTTTGTTGCATCCGTCAGCTAGGAACGGAAAGGAAGAATTTTAATATCACTAAAATTTTAGATTAATTTCTAACAATTATTATGCATTAACTTCTACTGAGGACGAATTTTCGATAAATTCTAAACCGAACAAACATAGCAGTAGCCTCACTTTTAGGAGAATAAGCAAAGAATATATACAGCTTTTCTAGTTGTACTTTTTTTATATTTTGGTCGCCCACTGTCTTTCTTTTTATGATACCTCTTGATTTTGATGAACTGATGGTAAATGATTACTTTTTTTGCTGAAATCGTGTATTTTGAAGGTGCTAATTATTTTTATTTTTATTTGTAAATAAGTGCCATTACTGCCTAAACAGAAACTGATCAAGGATATAAATAACATTCTTGTGTAGCCTACTTACGAAAATGGGGGCAGAACAATTTCCTGCCGGACAACGAATTTTCATAACTGCTCCTTTGCTGTCACTGGTTGTCATAACATCTTCTGAAATGAAGGAAATTAGGCACGATTAATTAATTTTGCGAAATTTAACTATAATGAAACTAATAGAATGCATTATATTTCGTAATAAGTGCTGTAAGTCGTTTTGTAGCTGATTTATCTAACAAATAGGCACATATTTCAAACAATAGGCTGCACATGAATAAAACAAATTTTATTATCTGTTTAGGAAAATAGTGCAAACTACCCTTCGGAATCTCTGTAGAATGTGAAACTATATCATCTAATAACCTTCATCTTATGAATTAAATTGGTAAAAAAAACACAAAATAAATATATTTATCATCACGAAATAAAATAACCACTAATATGACTTTAAAAATGTCTGGGGTCGAAGTTACTGGGGAAGTATGAACCTGGTCGGAATAAAGTTTCACATTAAGAAATTACAGGACTGGCAGTCAAATAGACTGTATTACAATTAATTTAATACTTAACATGCTTTTCTTTTTGCATTTTCGAGTAATACTTTCGTTTTCATTTCGTTCACTTGTTGAAGGTGCAGCAAAAAGATGGTGATCGGGCTAATTTATGCATATAATGTAAATGTGCGTGTTAACCCTTCTGCCTATTTTAACTAGAAAATTGTGAAATAAATAATGGTAATTGGTCAGCCATTGAAGTCTCATTTTGCTCACTAGCTGACATGAGTAATTTCTGACGGAATGTCTTTAAGGACTTTCATGATAGTGATCACTTCCCAATTGTCCGTTTTCTCCATGAAAAAATCAAAAGGGATGGGGTTCTGCCTTCAGCATGGATTCTTTCCAGAGCACAAAACCGGACTGATTTTTAAATGATCTTTCCAGAGCTGATTGACCCAGCCTTCGATTATACTGCTGTTTTTGATTCAGGTGCTATTCACGTGACAGAAGTTATTGCTGCAGCAGTTAAGACGGCAGTTCCAAAGACACCTATGACTCTAGTAAGAACACATGGCGGAACGATTATTGTCGACGAGCTGTGAAAGGCAGGAAGCATGCACTTCATACTTTACTGAAGTTCCTACTGACGGGCCAACTTGGTTGCGTACGAATTGACCCAGTCTAGGGCGCATAAAACCGTCTCCCAGGCTAACAGGTTCTCATGGGAGACTATTGTCTCTTCTGTCAACTTGGATCACATAAAGGATGGCTGGATGATCCTTGCTTTTTTGGAAGATAAGGTGGTTTCCTTCAGACATATTTGAATTGTTGACAAACATTTTGCTGTGGTATTCAGTACTGAGAATCCTCCTGATTTCAAGCGAATCAGAGAACAGGCAGAAGCATGGATGTTACACTTAAGTTCTGATTGCTCGGAAGATTAAATCAACCCATTCTTTCTAGTTGAGTTCGGAGTAGCAGTAAATAAGGGAGATTACTCTGCTCGAGGACCAGATGGCAAGCTACCAAATGCTTAAAAATTTAGCAATGGCTTCCAAGCAGTCTGTCTTAGCGTTTTTCAGCCGTATCTGGGCGGAAGGAATTACCAAAAGCAAACTGCCAGGGTTTAAACTGGGAATGACAAATGCTTCTTTCCTTTGTTGTCCTTACCAGTTTAAAACCCTGTAATTATGCTTCAATTCCATCAAGCTATCGGCCTAAAAATCTTACTAGCTGTCTTTGTAAGCTGCTTGAGTGGATGGTAAATAAACGACTAGTTTGGAGGTTGGAAACCACTGCTATGTTCTAAGTCGCACTGAGAAAATTCTGCAGGTACTGTACTACCTTGGATCACTTACTGTCACTGGAGTCGGATATTCATGAAACTTTTTCGAAGAAGCAGTCAGTGCTTAGTAGCTGTTTTTCAATATAAGGAAAGCTTATGATACAACCTGGCACTAAGGAATTCTGGAAGTTTGTCTTGTTTTATGGAATTCTTTTGTCTGAGTGGATTTTTCGTGTCCGCATTGGCACAACGTTTTCTTCACCTTTCCTGCAAGAGACCGGGGTGCCATAAGGCTGTGTTTTGAGTGTAATTGCCTTTGCTTTAGCAATAAATGGCCTTGGTCAGAACTTCACGATACCTCGGTCCATGTTTGTGGATGACTTTGGTCTCCTCTTCCACTCCAGCAAACATGCTCCGTGTGAACGTCATTTACAGTTGCCTATTTACATGGCTCATTACTGGTCCTCTGCCCATGGTTTTTCGGTTTTCTCCAAGTAAGACTGTGTGCATTTGCTTTTGTCATCGTCGTGGACTGCATCGGGGAACACCAATTAGGGTTGTTGAAGAAGCCCGATTACTGGGCCTACCTTTTCACAACTGGCTTACTGAGGTTCCATATTTGAAGCACTTGAGTGACAAATTCAGCCTTTCGTTGAATGCTTTGCGAGCTTTGACAGGTACTGACAGAGGTACTGACATGAAAATGTTCCTATGGTGGTATCTTTCACTCATTCGATTCGCAGCTGGATTATGGTTCTATTGCTTATGACTATTGCTGTCACATCATTGAGTCATTGTTTTGCAGCTGGCGCATATCGTACCAGGCGAGTATGGAGTAGGGAGATTAGGGAGTTCAGTAGAGAGTTGGGAAACAGTGGAGACTTCCTTGTCAACTCGCCAAAGGCAACTTTCATTGTGGTATGCTATCAACCTGCATTGAATACCGAATAATTCTACTCGAGAGGTAACCTTTGTCCAGAGTCAATTGCCTAGTCAGGTTTCAAAATCAAAGGGGAATTCTCACTTCTCTTGCGGGCTTGTGTCGAGTGCAGGTTTTTTTTTCTCACTGGTTTTCTTGACCTGCCCACAATGGAGGGTGTCATTTCTTGAGAACAGTTACTCGCCCCTCGGAAGGCTGACATTCCTGCACAAATATACTTGCAGGAGTATCACATTATTTCGGTCAGCTTGTGAACGCATTGTCTTCACTGATTTGTCCAAGACTTAGTTAGTGGTTAGTTGTGCGTGTGTATTTAGCTCAAGGGTGTTCACTTTCAGGCTCCCAACATTTTTTGTTTGTACATAGCAGAACTTTAAGCAGTCGGGCATACTCTTAGGTTTGCTGGTTAGGTCTCTATACGAACCCTTTGTCATCTTTACATATTTCGAGAGTTAATTCAGCGTGTAAATATCTTTGATTAATGTGACCCCTTGTAGCGGTCAATCCAATAACACATTCTAGTGCCATTTTATAGCAAGGTATGAATGCAAACCCTATGTTGAGATCCAGGTCATGTCGGATTCCAGGCAGTAAGTAGTTTAACATCGCTGCTCAGGCTGTCCTTGAGTTACCAGAGATAAATCATCTGTCAGTTTTGGTATCTGAGGCTTTCTGTCCCATCCTTCACGCCAAACTTCTCAGTCACTAACAGGAGGAATGGAATATGGTTATTGACAAGCTGCAGCGAGTTAGGCTGGATGTTATAGCCTGGTGCTCGTCATTATAGCCTAGTCATCGGGAGGTGGTGGTTGCGGCACGTTTTCGGATTAGCCTCACCTCCTTGATGCTTGGGGTTTTTCTCTATGGTGGAGATACGCCAGTGTGTATCTGTTCATCCATTACTTACCCTTAGGCAACTCTTAGTGGAGTGTCAGGCATTATGGGAATCCCGTGTTTATTGAAGGAATACTTGGATGCTTGGATACTAGTGATAATCCAGGAAATATCCTGAAGCTTATCAAATTCTTTTAAAAAATGAGACTCTGTAGCCTGCTTTAGCTTGCTTTTTTAGTCATGTTTGTTTTAGTTAAATAAATGTCATCCAGAACCTCACTTAGCGTAACGTTTATTCTCTATGGCTCTTTAGCCGCATCTGTATCCACTTCTACTGTCTTATCAGCCCTTTCACCCCTTTCAGCATTTTTCAAATAGTCGATTTTTTGTAATTTTTTAGCAGCGATTGTTCTGTATTGTTTGCCAACATTAGGCACCGCTTGTCAAAGTTTCGGAGCATATAACCATTGTGTTGCCATGCACTGTGGATCTTTAGCCGCATCTTCTTTCCTTTGGGCAAACCAGATAAACGTCAGCTAAAACCTTTACTCTAAAAATATGAACACATCACTGAGGGAATTTATTACAAGGGGCTGAATATTGGTTGAGTAAATAGCACTCTTTCAATATAACAGTTCCCTGTAAATCTAGTTCCTTCAGTGTTCTTCCTAAAATGTTTGCCTTCCAAAATAACGCCGAATTTTACTTTTGTAATAAATATAGCCCGTGATACTTGTTGAATGTGTCGTTCGTCTTATTTTCTTTAAAACAAAGGTATAGATGAGGATGTAAGCTGCAGTGACATTAAGTGAACTACCGTGCACTGCAAAAAGACAAGAAATTGAACCAGGAATCTCTATTTAAAAAAAGATGACATCATATGGACAAGCAGAGTGAGTTTTACGGATTTATGTTCCGAGTATGTGTGGAATGGGGAGACAACGTAAAACTTAAAAGAGCCATTACTGAGTCTGAACTTGATACATATGCCAAATTCTTGGTATACATCCGTGAATTTTTCAGTCATGTTAATTTCTTTGCCCTGAAATGAGTGGAAGACAAAGATGAAAATTACAAACGTATCCTTTAAAATGTATGACTGTTGTTTAAGTGGTCTACATTACAAATCTCTAACCAACACAGTAATAGTTTTTTCGATGAACAATTTTGTTCCATCTGTAATTCCCTTGTTACTTACCTGAAATAAGCAATTTGTTAATGACGTACAGTACAAATAACAGTAATTTAAAATTAACTCCTATGAATGCTGTTCCGTTTGATTTAAGCATCTTCAATTTACTAAAAAGTAACGCCAACCCATCTCTATGTTCTGCCTAAAATACTACTTATAAATTCGGTACATGCTTTGTCTTTTTTTTTGTATATGTGTTGGGCCATGCTATTTAGGTTCTCTTTTATAAGTTGTATCGTAAAAATATATATTTCTTACTCCCATATTATTTTGGTGGTCGTTGAAATTGGCGGAGCAGAACGAGAGAAGCGAGCATAGCATAGCCTATAGTGGACGCCGAATTAGAGAATGTTGGTTGGGTCGTTGGTTGGTTTGTTAGTTGGTTGCAGTTTTGTAGTCTAGGTTTAGCCCAAACGAAAGGGCACATTGCTATGAAATTTGCCACATTGCTTGATTGCCCATAAAGTAAAGCTGATCGCGAATTTGCCGTATATTGATCAGTGAAATGATGCTTTTTCAAATTTATCGAATTAAATACCGCCGTTGTAAATTTGTAATCCTAGTTAATGAATTCCGACGAAGCACACACACCATGCTGTTGGTAATCAAGAAAATTTAAGAACCATCAAAATAAATTATGGTTACTTACTTATAACTCACAATCGTTTTCGACGTAACTCAACAAAATAATAAAATGTAAGCCTTACGTTCTAAAATCTGCGGAATTATTTAAATGCTGTCTTCACACACAAGCTAGCACCGTCTGACCTACAACTGTGACAATTCCAACGTTTAAGAAATTAGCGTTCGCTGTTGTAGTATGTGCCAGAAGTGTGTAAGCCTCAACATTGCCTAGGAGGCGGCATAGGGACCCGTGAATCCTATGATTATTAAAAAGTACTATTGTTACTAATGATTGTTTAGCTTGCAGTTCAATACTTTATTATTTATTAATGTTTTAAATCTATGAAAGATACTATGCATTAAATATAAACAATGTAAGCATTATGGGCGGTGTCATGATCTTTGCCAGCCTATCTAACATGACATTTACTTTTAGATGGCGGTAAATGGTGGAAAGAGGCTGCAAATAATGAAACAAAAAATAAATGTGGGAGCAAAATAAAGCCTCTTAAAATTAATTTGAAATGTAGCTTAGGCCTATCTAAAATAAAAATAAAATGTGAAAAAGTCCAGGAAAGATCTTAGCACCAAAGGGCAAAAAGCTCAATGTAACCGAGCGAGTACCCAGATTTGTAAGGAACATTAGCAAGTATAGCAAAGTCTTTAAAATGAGTGTTAATACAAATTTAAAAAAACAATTTTATTTGCTCTGCCTACAATATGCCCAAAGTCTGTTTGCTAGTAAATATTATTGGTTGTACAACGAACTGAAAATTTCAACACACACCTACACCTGCGAATTAGTATTCTCTGCTTGACCTTTTTTGTAGTAACTTTTCCTTCCAATGGTTGGGTTTTATAATTCCAACTGTTACATGGTATCGATGGCTAAGAATACAACTATCGCAACTAGCAGATTATAAACTTTACAGGAGAGCCAAAAAACCATGGGTTTGCTTGAATGTAGTGCAGGGAACTCTGGAACACTCGCACCGTGCCAGGGGGGGGGGGGGGGGGGGTGGAGGGGAACGCCTCGGCAGATGGATCTCGTGGAGTTCAATGTGACTCCCCAGCACGGTCCGACCCACGGAAGCTACTGTGTTTTTAAAGAAAACTCTGAAAAGTTTTCTAACAACTGAGAACTACAATTTAAAACAAGTGCCTCCTGTTTGTTAGGGGGGTTCGGAATCCCAGAAGCCAACGTTTTCTAAAAGAATGGAGTGAATTTGAAAACTTTTCCTGCAACTGAGCAATGCACGTTTCACACAAATTTAAAAAAAAATTGAAACAAGGACTTCCTGCAGTGTGTGTGTGTTGAGGGGAGGTGGGTGGAGGCCCCATAAGGAAGTCTGCGTTAATTTGAAACGTTTTCCTGCAACTTAAAACGCAATTTTCATAATAATTTATGTGAAATATTTCAATAAAGTTTAACTTTTTTTTTAATGAGAACCTCCTGTAGTGAGGGCATCATGGGGATTCCCGTGTTCCAGGAAGATGCTATCTGGCACGGCTCTTGGTTACTACTTTAGATTTACCAGCAGTGTTGAAGATGCTAT
>JAHWFP010154319.1:92765-105721 GCA_023313725.1 Lithobius niger | reverse complement strand
TATCTGGCACTGCTCTTGGTTACTACTTTAGATTTACCAGCAGTGTTACATTCTAAACCTCCATCATTACTTTCTTTAACTACTGCAACAACTCTATCATCGGCATTATTGGTCGATTCCGAAGCAGTCCGTCAGCAAACAAAGGAAATAAGATGTTGCCCCGTGAGACTACAACCAACCTTTAGCAACAATATCCCATGTGGTATTTTCGTTAAAAACGTACTGTAAAAGCATCGTTGCTCTCTGGTGCACGGGCTGTTGCTTGATTCAAAATTTCCACTTCGATGAACAAGGGAAATGAGAAGTTGCCTCTCCAGTCAACAACGAAATTATTGTAACAATACAACGATTGGAACGGCATATCAAAGCATATCGGTAAAAAAAAATTATTGCTCGATTGTTGTTTGAGCTTACAAGAAATAAGGAAATGAGAACTTCTCCCTTCAACGGTATTTCCGTTCGGCGCTGCTACAAGAAATGAAGGTAGGAAAGTAAGAAAGTTATAGCTTGGTTTTGCAAAAATGTGCTGGTGTAAGCGATTTAATGCAGACTTTTGGTAGAACGACGTCCTTGGAGGCGTAGAACATCCTCGAGCTCAGCAATACGACGGTGTTTAGTTTTAACCTGGCTTTGTTTTGTTTTGTTTGCCTTTAAGGCCTTAAAGACACATGATGTATTGTTGTATGCAACATTGTTGCACGTTCGCCTCAGTTTATCTCACATGGACTTATCGTCCGTCGTATAGTACTGTGTGTCCATGCGACGTGCAAGCAACGAAGAACAAGCCTCTGTGGTTTATCTAAAATCACTGTGCACGTGCCACGTGCTTGTTTGGATCCCCGGTTGTTGCCTGACCTCTCTGGCCTATTCCCGTTTCACTGGATATTTGCTTGTCCCTGGAGGGTGCTAACAACGCTATTTATTAATTTTTTTTACATAAGGCCTAAAAACGGGTGAACGTCGGGACCACTTCATTCGAATCTGATTAGCATGTTCGATTTTTTAATTCGGGTTGTATTTTGATCATTTTGTTTTGACCGAATTTGACTTGGAAACATTTTGAGGTAACGTGCATAGTGCATCAAGGCTACACGGAACGAAAGTTTAAAATTTTCTAATTTTTTTTTCAAACATTCGAAAAATAGGGCACACTTTTTCGGAATGAGGATAGAATTTTGGAAAAGTGGTCCCTTTTGCACTTTTTTTTCAAAAAATGTGTTTCTAAAACTTAGAAAAAAGAACAAATTTTTTGCTCTTGCGTTTTTTGTAGACCACCCTGTATTTCTACCCTTATTAAATACTACGTTAACTGGTTGAATATAATTGGCTTAACGAAAAAAACTAATGATATCAGATATATCGAAAACTGTGGACGTATTTTCATGAACCAAGACTGAGTTGCGTATTAGATTGTCTACTATACTTCTACCCCTATTACTTGGTAAGTTACCTCGATGAAAATAGTTGGCCGAGCAAGAAATACGTAATGATATCTGATGATATCTCGAAAACTAGTCGACGGATTATCATGAAACAAAGACTGAATTGCGTATTAAATTGTTAACCTGTGTTACCTCTTATGTTAACTGACTGAAAAAATAGCTAAGCGAGAAAGACGTAATGATACCTGATGCTATCTTAAAAACTAATGGAAGGATTTTCATTGAACAAGACTGAATTGCATATTAGATTCTGCCTGTATTACATCTAAGGTTAACTGACTGAAAATAACTGGCATAGCGAGAAAAACGTAATGATATCTGATATCTCAAAAACTAGCTGACAGATTTTTAAGTAACAAAGACTGAATTGCATATTAGATTGTCTACTATATTTCTCTTACGTTATCTGAATGAAAATAGTTGGCCGAGTGAGAAAAACATAATGATATTTTGAAAATCAATGGACAGATTTTCATGACACAATGACTGAATTGCTTATTAAATATATCCACTATACTTCTACCCTTATTACACACAACGTTATCTAAAGAAAATAGTTAACCAAGGGAGAAACACGTAAAGATGTCTAGAGAGCAAGTGGACAGATTTTCATGAACTATAAACAGAATTGCTTGTTAGATCGTCTAGTATATTTCTACCATTGCTACATACAATGTTAACTGGCTGAAAATAGTTGGGCGAGTAAGAAAACTTTAATGATACATGATGATATTTGTAAACTAGACGAAATTTCATGAAACAGAGCCAGAGCACCTTCTAATGGTGTCTAGTATATGTTTACTTTTGTTACATACTATATTGACTGGCTGAAAATAGTTGGCTGAGCGAGGAAAATGTCATAATATCTGATAATGTCTTGAAAACTACTGGACAGATTTTCACGAAACAAAGACTGTAGTTGCTTTTTAGGGCATCTAGTATACCTCTACCATTATTATAAATTACATTAAATGGTTGAAGACTGTTGTCCGAGAGAGAAAAATATTACAATGATATCTAGGGATACTACTTCGAGAACTGTTTTTTTAATACAAATTACTTAGAGCCTGAAAGTCATAATACTCATCTTTACTACATTTACAACTAGGATGACAGAGCAGCAAACCATGGTATTCGAACAGTGAAATTTCTAATCAGTGCATGGATATGAGATTATAACCAGAATTGGGAAAAAATAGAGAGCCCACAGTGGCTGAAATAGGATGGTAGTCTCTCACATTATCCTGGCCTGCAATGACTGGCAGGAACTTTGCCAGGGTCTCCTTTCCAGTCCATTCCTTCAGGCAAATAGCAAGTTTTGTAACTTATTCGTGTGTCTCTTATTGTATAATATCAGAGCAACTAGCGTAAAGAGGTATTCAGCAAAAGAGCACATTTCGATGTCTGAATAAAATAAAATAGTAGCCTCCTATATCAACATAATTAATCTTCAGAGGTTTTAAAAAAATTGTTCCGTAGGCCTTGGTTTAATAGTATGTTAATCAGAATATTTATTAATTTATTTGATAAACTATTCGACAACTTCCAAGCTCCATTAGTGTAGTTTAATAATTAAAAAATAATTTCATGTTGTTTTTTGTTTTAGTGAAACGTGGTGCGAAGCAGGCACTTCTCATTATCTACTTTTGTCTATCTGTACAGCGGTCTATATCCATTATTATTTTCGGAAGAATTATCTGATTCAGTTAAAGTTTTCCACATGCATACTATGTGCTAATTGTGGATAAAAATTCGTAAATTCGTAAAGTATGTTCTTGTTATTTTTTTCTTAGATTTTAATTACCAAGTATTCAGGAAAATTAACCAGAGATTGACATACAATAGTTTGTGTGACACCCTACTATCGTGCGCATCATTACCTTCTATCAATCGGTGAATACCATAACAAATCGGTGAATACCATAACAAATTCACTTATTAAGCCAACTTCATGACTTCACGAAGATTTTATTTGATGTAATTAAATTGTTATTTTACCTATAGGACACAAAATTTACATTTTTTGCGTCATTGAAAGGATTATTTAAAAAGCCTTTCTTCTTAACCTATTCAAAGTTTTTTTTGCAACACATAAAAAGTTACTACCATTTAAATAAACTTTGCTTAAATTAATACTTTTTAAATGTTGCAAACCAAGCCATAATATGGCAAACTCAAATGTCAATTTAAATAGTTTTAAACTACAATTTGGTACTTCCCCCATTTTATTAGAATAAAATGTGAAGTGTTCGATCAGCTATGTTCCACAAACTGGGAGCGAATGTTTTCTAATTATTTCGTTAAATTCTTTGAAATAAGTTTGCTTTGACTTAATGGATAAGTGTGGAAAACTTTTTAGTATTTTTCTTCAATAAAGTTAATACTACAAATGACACAAAATACTCAGTGAAACGAATACTTGGGTGCTTATCAGGTTCCTTCTATATTGCTATCAATATTACACGTTGTCTGACAACCAGCCAATTATACTTTACTGAATGGTTAGCATTTCATGATAAGTAATAGTTACAGTACCCCTGAAGAACCGTATGGGATTTATCACCCGATGGGCGATATCCTGAACATGGCCAATCCACGAGAACTACGTCAAGATGACGTCGAGGCGTAGCCGAAACGTCATCTCGACGTAGTTCTCGCGGATTGGCCATGTAAGGGATGTCGCCCATTGGATCATAAATTTCATACATTTCGCCACGGGTACCATAACTAATTTATCGTACAGTCCCTAACTTTCGAAATTAAAAATAAAATTTGGGGTAAATGGAAAGCATGCATTCGCAAGTGAATTGGAAGGACTGTTGTTTATACAAATTTTGTGTCGTCACGTTTGCATAATTTCGTGTTGTTCCAGTCAGGTTAGCGGCCGATACCATTTGAGCTAGAGGGAGAATGAGCAGGGGTGTGTGTCTAGGGGGAGAGATTTTCTTTAAAAATATAGGTTTACGAGATTTTCTTGAAATATAGGTTTACAAAAGTCATTGGAAAACTGATGTTTCTTTATCTTGTTGCACATTACGGAAATTTACATGAAAAATTACATTGTTTACCTTAGGTTAACCTAAAAGGTTTTTTAATTTTTTTTTGTATTTCTCTCTTTTTACGTAATGTGTCATCTTTCTTTAATATGCATAATGTGCTCTAATAATAATGTGCTTTAATATGCATAATGTGCATAACGAAGGTTTGAATGACTGCGAAAAAGTTTTAAGCTTATTAACGCCCCAGAAAAGGTTCGGTTTCATCTTCATCTTTAGTCACTGGGGTCATTACACAGACAATTCAGCGGTAACGTATTCTTGTGAACTGTTCGGGCAGTTAGGGACATTGTGGGTATAATTTTCGAAGAGGGGCGGCAGAGAGAAATAGCGCAACACTTAATTTTAACGATGAAATTTCATGTATATTTCATATACGTTATGTCAGTTGGTGTTTTCAAAAGGCCAATGCAGGTTCACATTAAATTTGTGATTTACAGTGGCAAGCTGCTTTTTTTTTGGGGGGGGGGAGTAGTAAGCATTTAAAGTATTTAATTTTCTTGTCTAGATTTTGAAATGTAGAACTGTTTAATAAAACCATGTGAGGATTAATTTGCTTTTATCTTAAGTTAATGCTTAATAAAAAAAGCATGGATTTCAATTATTTTTTGAACAAGGAACGTAGGTTAACATTAAAAAAATAAAATTAATTCTTGCATGATTTTTTTAAGGAATTCTTACTTTGGAAAGTGTTGGCAATGTCGTATCGCCACTACCCTGAGCATGGCTTCCAAAGTGTGGCGATATCACATATTGCTACAGTTTAGTGTAGTGATATCCCATATCGCCACACTTTAGTGTTGCGATATGGGATATATCTCGGCACGTTTTTAGCTTTGAGGAAGTTAGGGACCGTACCATAACTGATTATACAGAAAAAACTACCGAACTGATTTAAATTAAACAAAAAAAACTAGGGTGCTCTAGGGTCTTCCTACAATTTTTTTTATTTTCCAACCAGCAAGAATTATACGTCCAATCAAACAATATACAAAACAAAAAATGGGTAAAGAAGTGCGGGTGAGGACGTTTACAGTCACCCACAATTAGAGAACTTTTGCTGAGATAAATTTTATAATCCACAGAAAGCTACTAAAACCCTGTCAAGCGTATACACCGCACACAGTAACATCTATCGGAGTTTCAATGTTTAGCAGTCTTGGCACTATGATGAGGTAATCATAGTAGGAACTTATAATCAACCAACTGATGTTTTATGTAATAAATAGAAGATGACCAAATACGTAATCAGTAGTATGATAGTGTGAGATTCGACCAGGACAGAGGCCACCCCCATGGAAACCGGTAGTGCCACCATCTTGGATGAAGGCCATCATGTTGGAAGGTCTTGACGTCACAGCCGGCCCATCATTTTGAATGACGTCACTTCCTGTCTTTAAAGGAACTGGAAAAGTTACTTGAAGAGTGGAACCGGAAATGCCATCATTTTTCTAAGATGGTCCCGTTTCGACGACAAATCGAGGCCGGAAAAACACTGAGCGTTCGTCTGTCCAACTCTCAGTTGAAGCAGAAGACCAACGTATCTATAACGGTCACCAAATAGAAGCAGTCGAAAATTCGAACGGCTCGAGCTACAGGCCGGGGATTGAATCTGAAATTCTCGCGTACGCAAGTCCGGAAAGGCAGCTTTCTTCCCCTACTGCTCCTAATCCTCGCTGCCCTCGAAGCAGTAGGAGGTGAAGCGGCAGGAATAGTCAAGGCCGTCAATGACTCCAAGGCTAACTTGAGACAGCTCGAAGAAATAAATCGGCACAACGCTAAGATGAAAGCACTAGCCGCTTCGAAAACATGTGGTGGACTAAGAAGAAAAAAGTCCCACGGTGTGGTGGCGGATTTTATCTGAAGCCGGGGTTCCCATGAACAGGGCCTTAACGAACTTGGACCTCGCCAGATACGCTAAAACGTTGGGATCTGCACATTCAGAGGAGTTTACTCGAAAGACCTGCTCCTCACAAGTCCCAGAGCGTCGGAATGCTCTATACTGAACTTGCAGGACTCGAGAGACGGGGATGTAACTCTTTGGACAATGTATTACGTAAAGGGGGTTTGTGCGCCTTGTACTTCAATTCGTTCGGCTTAAAACCACCTGCAGAACTCTACATTTACCTCGGAAATAGTAAAAATTGTCTTGAACCCGTACTGTATTATTTCAATAAAGGGTATACTAATCTGTTCGAAGTGGTGGAGCGGCTCGGTACCCGATGACACGGGGAAACCAAAAAAAATGAACTGGGTGCCAGCCATCTGATAGTGACCGAGGTGTACGGTTCACTTAAGGGAGACTAGATTCGAGCCGTTTTGCCCCAAGACTAGCGGTTCCCGCGTTACGGTCGGTTAATTGCAAAATGAACTCGGTGGCGACGTTGTTCACACTCGGTGATGCCTAATCTTGAGCCATTTCGCTCTAAGACCAGTTCTTCGTGCATCAAGCCCGCGGGTCCGCACTTCCTCGAGATGTTTTATATAAAGCAAAAGCTGCTTATACAGGACTTAGCATGTAACCCATAATTCGAAGATGTAGTCGGAGACTCATACCGGAGTGATTCCCCAAACAAACCCATGACTAAAAAATGCAATCGGAGACTCAATAACGAAGTGATTTCCCAAATCCACCCGGGTACTGTCTTGCAGAGGCTATCCCCCTCACTCTGATTCGGCTCGACCTGATAATTGGAAAGTGTGTTAAACGGAAGAAGGTGATGGGTGTAATTCATGGGGTTATGGGGAAAGCGCTAACATCATTCTCCCCGAATCGGATAGAGCGGGGGCGAAGATTCCACGCCGGGAGGGTGCGAAGACGGACCCGTTGTGGGATGTGCCACATCGCTCTAACCCGAACAAACCCGAGGCCCTTGATTTCAAAACCTATAGAACTCTACATCTGCGTCCTAGCAATCGTTCTAGGATGCCCTACTTCGGTCATAGGTGTTATTAAGCATCACTCCTATTTAACCCACAACTCAAAAATACATCGTGACCCCTGTGTTAATCCCAACCCATCCCAAATCCTAACCCACACATCCCATCCCACCCGTACGATAACGTCAGATAACGCGGAGGACAATAGGGAATTGTGAGTGGAAGGCGTCCCGTCGCGTCGAGAAGCAGAGCAGATGGTAAAGTTGGACGAGAGGGAGAGGAGGAGTGATGCTGAGGAAGGCTTCTGCTGAGAGGGAGAGGTACTCTTCAAAGCGCCAGACATAGCTGCACAAAAATGGAAGAAGTGTGAAGAACTTACCAAGGCTCAGAAAGAATGGAGGAGAGAGCAGGATGCAACACGAAAACAGAAGAAGAGTGTAGAACTCACCAAGGAACAGTACGAAGCGAGGAAAGACCAGGATGCAGTGCGAAAACTGAAGAGATACCGTGAGTCAGGAGGAAGACGGAGGGTAACAAAAGTTGCTAGAACAGCACAGAAGCGAAAAGCTATGATGGAGGTAGAGAAGGCGGAGGCTAAAAAAGGAGATAGGAACAGTATGCTGCGAAGAAAAAGTCCTAATTCCAGCCCACTTAATCTACACGGTCTGGTCGGCTATGCCAGCAGGGGCGATAATTCCCTGGCAGGTCTAACCAAGGTGGAAAGGCGACCGTACCCTTACCTAAGCCTATCTCACCCCCGTCTTTCCATCCCAAATTCCCCCGTGAAGTGTGTATGCCTATACATGTGTGAGTGTATGTATGAATGAGTGCGCGCGTAAAATTGGCATTAGTAATGTTTATAAATCAACCTCTTGGCTACATGTCGATCCTACGCGCGCACTATGAACTGTAAGTAGAAAACGTTCGGCTTTTTAAACCCTACATTTTTACCGCCCGTAAGAAGGAAAAGCCACGTACATTTCGTGAACAGAGTCTAGGTCCTCCTACGAATTCCTTTCGGTTAGGAAAAAATACCCAAAATTGCTTTCTGGCTCAAATCCAACATGGGTCATTTGTAGTCTACGCGGGGCCTAAACGGTCGCTCCCGCAGGAAAAGTTGTAGAAATCAAAATGAAATGGGGTAAAATTCCGAATCAAATCGACCTCGAGCGTTTTTTTTGTCCCGTAACTCCTTCAGCCCAAAAAAGTGGGTCAAAGGTAAACAGGAAGTGACGTCGTTCAAAATGGAGGCATTTCCGGTTCTGCTTCCGACAGGACCTGGTGTCATTCAAAATGGCTGCCCGGATGTGACGTCAAGACCTTCCAAAATGATGCTCTTTTTCCAAAATGGTGGCTCTTCCGGTTTGCATGGGGGCGGCCATGTTGTCTGTCTGTCCTCTGTCCTGGGCGAAAATAGTACTTTCCTACTACTGCAATCTTCTATTTGTTTTCATTCAATTATGTCCAGTAGTTTTCGACATATCATTAGATATCAACTCGTTTTTCTTTCTCGGCCAATTATATTTTACTACTTACCGTTGTATGTAATAAGTATAGAAAAGTGGCTGATATCATAATTAGTATCCCTGTTTTTGTTTCAATCAATTCTGTTCAGTAGTTTTTGAGACATCAACATTTTCGTTCAAGTAGAATCCCAATGACTCAAATATATTAATCCTGCAACTTCTTCCGTGTAACAAAGAGCGTTTTTTTTTTACCAGAACTGTACATAGGTTGTTCAGTCTTACATAAAAAAATATTCAAACCAAATTTCGTTCAAATAGATGGTAGCATATGATAACTGCAGCATAAAACGCAACAACAGACAGACAGATGAGCAGGTGGGCAGAGGAAAATGCCAAATCATCGAGTTCAAAACGATAGCTAGTTTGCTACACTTACACTCACTTCGCCAATTATTGCAAATTATTTACTCACTAGCGGAGTCGCTCGCTTCGCTCGCTCATTCCGCGTCGTCTCACTCCCCTCCCCCCCTCCGGTCTCGCCCCCCCCCTCATTAAGTTGCCGTTCGGTCGGTAGATGGCACCGTATGTTCGCGCTGCTGGACGTTGCGTTCTGGGCGCAGCTATCTCAGCCTTGGTCGGTTGATGGCATCGTATGTCCTGCTGGCTGCGCTGCAGATGCAGATGACTGCTTCGTATGTCCTGCTTGCTCCTGCTGCTGGCTGCTGCTGGCTGCCTTGCGGATTCAGCGTAATTATATATATAGATTCCAGAAAAAAAAGGTGACTCGTACTGATAAAGTGGTTGTCAGATAGTGAGACTTTTCATGTACTCTTCGTCTGACTAATATGTAAATTATTTAAAATTTATGTTCTCATCTTGTTAAAATATTCTCTCATACTGATAACGTAGTTGTCAAACAGTCAAGTTTTCTTTGACTTTTGCTGTGGCAAAACTGTACGAGCAGAAATGTTACGAAATGATCAAAACGAAATTCAAAAGGAACGTTTTAATCCAACAGAGGATAAAATCATAAGTAACCTTAATTACGTTACCTGTTCATACACAAAGAAAACTCATCTGTAGTTAGGCAAAAACCCCGGGCTATTATTTGCATTTTAAAACGTTTTCCAACAATTTGATTCTTGAACCTGAATAATATGATACCTTTTCGATTTTTAGAATTACTTTCATGAGCTGAACAAAACATATGCGGCTTGTCAACATTGAAACCAAACTGTGGACACACTGTTTTAGCCAATTTTCTGATGGTGTAAGAAATAAATCAGTTCACCTCAACAAAACAGTTTTTAAATCTTGCTACTTTTTACTAAGATTTTGCTTTACTATGACGAACAAAGTAACCTGCAAATCATAACAAGCACAAGGTTTTTGCTCTTCTCTCTTGGTTGCTGGAGTATTTCATTACTGATAAACAAAGAAACTCAATGGAGTCAACAACATTACTTACTTCTTCTGTATTCAGTAGGTTGATGACTTTTTTTGAATCCAAAGCTTTCCACAACTTTTCATAGTCGGAGGATGCAACATCACACGATATCAAAGCATACAGAGAAATAGTACCAAATTTTAAAGGGTCTTTTTTAATACCACAGGTCCGTTCATACTGCGTCAATTCATCTGTTTCCATGGCACAAACACCGAAAGCTGGTAATTGATCTGGTACTATTTGTTTGAAGGTAACGTCGACTGCAACTGGCTCATCAAGCAGATATGATATCCTATCACAAGTTTGATAAATGCAAATAAAGAAACAGAGCAGAATTAAAACAGACCACAAAACTCTTACCACTCGGGGATTTTTCTGGTTCATTACATATGTCGCACCAGTTAAAGGCAGTTGCTGAAGCAAGGCTTTATCGTTTTTTAAATAGTCAACCATTCGGCAAATTCTACGATTGAAAGCGTTACTTCTTGTCCTTTCCATTTCCAACCACGAGTTTGAACTGGTAACTACAATGAAAAAAATAAAATAATAATTAGATGCAATACCCAGTAAATTTTCGACCTGGAAATCGGTCAGGTCCACTAATGAAGCAGTTGGTCAATTCTTTCGATTCGAAAACTTTTACCTTTCAACCGCTTCCAAAATTACAGGAAATGAAGAGACCTACATGAACACCTATTCCATTCAAAAGTAAGTCTTAACGTATGTATGGACCTTGTCACACATAAAATAAAACACTTTCTTAGGAAATATTTTCGTAGTGGAAATGTTTTCTGGTGGTATGTATTATTACTCTTCATGTATACACGTTGTGCACTGAAACATTCCTATTAGTCTAAGAGCTAGAAAAGCTCAATTGTAGGCTGAGCGAACATAACTTTGTTTTAAGTTTGTATTTATTGTTTGTTTTAATGATTTCACCATACTTGTTAATACTCCTTAAAATTCTGGGTGCAATACTCACTCGGCTAAATTTGGGCAGTTTGTGTTTTGGTGTAATATACTGCTGCTCTTTGCTGGCCTTCTTCCTACGTTAGCTTTTTTTCAAGTAGGCCTTACCTACGTATCATATTCATTTTAACGTTTATTACAGCTTTTGGTGTAGGTTTAGTTATTTGCAGGCTCTTTTCATATCCCACACTAAAGACGTGACCCGTCACGGCCAAATGAAAATTAAAACGGCCCATTAGCTACCGCTGGTTAAGCTGCCACCACCAATAATTCTTACATTGTTACAACAACCTATGCACAAAGTGTCTTCTTTAGATAAAAAATATTAATAATAAAGCATTTAACTGCAAGCTAAACAATCATCAGTAACGATAATTTTTAACAATAATCAAAAGGTTCAGAAGCTTGACAAGGTTGGTATACAACTTGACAACGCCACCAATTAAAATGTTGAGGCATAAACTATACCATGCACTTCAACAGCATTCTTTCTTATAATCAAAAATTAGTAACCATCACAATTATAGGTCAAAAGGTATTAGCTCTTAGGCCTAATTTAGATTTTTAGGGGTAATTTTGAGCTTTTAGGCCTAATTTCTAGCTGCCGTTGCAATTTCGTAAGCACCAGCTGTAGATAATTACATTAGACAGTAGTACCATTCATCATGCAACATGGTAGTGAGAATTCACATTCAGACAACGAATAATCTTAAAACTATTATACGCAGAGAGGTTTTTACTTTCGTGTTGTGTTATAAACAGATCATCAGCTGATACTTCCTTTTTATATAAAGTGCTACACCATGATACAATGATTTCAGGTTTCAAATTAGGAATTCCCATTGCTAGTGTTAACACCACTATCAGTGCCACGTTGGAGGGAATTTTTCTAGAATTCATTTTTCAAATGAGCCTTTGATGCAACAATCAAATGCAACGATCAAATGTTATTGAGTTACGTCGAAAAAGGTTATTATCTACAGGGAAGTAACGATGTTTTAATTTTCCGTGTTTTTTAAAGTTTACTTGATTACCAGCAGCATGGCATATGCTTCGTCGCAATTCCTTACCCATTCCAAATTTTGTGCGGTGAGTGTTAGCTTGATAAATTCGAAAAAGTATACTCTCTTCCGAAATAATTCATCGATTTACAGCAAATTCGAGCTCAACAATACTTTTGGGGATTTAAAGTGATGTGAAAAATCCGACTGTTCGTTTGGGCTTCACCCAGTCTACAAAAGTGCAATCATTCAACTTACATTTTGAAAGTTGTGATTGTTGTGCGCTGCGCTGCGCTCCGCTAACAAACGTTTGCTGTTTTGACCCATTTATTAAGAATATTTTCCGAAAAATAATTTAATTACAATATATATTGTTTTATACGTTTTCCAGAATTGCAGATTTACAAATAAATGCCGTTTTTTTTTTATTTAAGAAAAATCCCAGGCTAATTATTCCTGTATTATACTCACATTACAACAAATCGTGCAACCCAAACTTGTATAATTTTTGTTTTCACTTTAGTTTTATTTAAACGTATCAGAAAGGTTTTTCCCAAAACATTTTTGTCAAATGGAAGGACATATCCTTTCATCTTTTGGAAGGACAAACTATAGTTCTTGTACATAAACTAGCTTGTGAAGGAGGAACTATAGTTCGTGCAGACAAACTACCTTGTGAGGGAGGAACTATAGTT